>QKQZ01006469.1:0-21921 GCA_003595255.1 Solenopsis fugax | reverse complement strand
TAATAACAAAATTTCTATTGTTCTTAACATATTGAGTTCAATGAAGGATGATGATAATGTTATTTAGTTTNTTGTTCTTAACATATTGAGTTCAATGAAGGATGATGATAATGTTATTTAGTTTCCAAATAATCCCACAAAGAGTGTACAAGTACTGTAGTTGAATTTATACGCGAGGTAGTGCGATTTAGGAGACGATGCGATATCGGCAACCTTACCCTATTATTTTTCGCCAATCTATACGAAAGATGAGAACTAGCACTCTGGAAATGACCTGTGTAGTTGCCCCTTATTAAAGGTATCATAATCTAACCGTAATATAACTGTATTATCAGATGACGACAGAATGCTATCAGAAATATAGTAGAATCTGTTCACATGCAACACTTAGCATCAAATTGGCGGCAGAAACGGAGCAGCTCTACACGCAATTTAACAGCTTGAGGCAGATTGGCAGCAGAAATCGAGCGGAATCTGTCGCCAACCTATCATTAGATTAACTTAGGTTATATCGGCAGACTCCACCAGTAGAACACGAGTTTAATACGGATGCAACTACTGCCAATCTGCTGGCACAGACTACTACAAACATTTCGCTGATTGGACTATAAATAATATGCGCAAGAAAAACCATAATACACATATTATTTTATGTGAAAATTCTTCGCAAGTTGATAATAATACTACTGCTATTTATTCTATTGCTGCAATGTAACTGAACTTTCAGTTACATGCAACTATATCCTATCCTCTCAATCATACTATTTGTTCTATAGATTATATTAGAAAGATGGCAAATTCTTTCGTTGAGACAACTATAGACCGAAGCGAATCAGATTACAGGGCAAATCGGATCATTATAAGTTTTGAAACAGTTATTATTAGTTTTTTTATTTCATACGATCTGTTTTATGTTAGTTACTTCCGCACGCTCTGCAGTGGAAACAATAGACAACAATTTTGTATTGCGTGTGATTCAGTGTCAGTTGATGATACAAGCGCAGAGATCGTGATCAAATATTGTCTCTCATATAAAATCACGATGCCAGTTTTGTAATGAAAAGGTTTAATAAGTGTTTCTTCAAAAGCTTATTCATTCATTTTTATTTCTTTTAGATTTTTTTTTTTAACTAGTGATCCGCTTCGTTCCTCAATGTTGAGACAAATCGGACAATTTTCTTTTCTTGTTTTTTTTTTCGTTGTGCAATAAGAAATATCATGTTTATGTATTATTTTATTATATAAAACTAAAGCCAAAGATGTGTAGATTAAGAATTTACAATAAAAATAACAAAATCAGTTTTTTATTATTTTTTTACTTTTAAAGAAAAATTGATCCAATTCGCCTCGAACTAACTGAATGTTACTTAACAAACTGTGATTGTGAAATGATAATTTAACGGAGCCATATTTAATATAATATTAACATATCTTAAATTGAGGTACATTTCTTTTTCAAGTATAGAAAATATCCACATAGCACACTTTTATCATTAGGATGTATGAACGTCTTTTGAACGTCTCTAGAAGTCTGTGAATGAATATTGTAACAACCATAGCAATTTTTTCCATATTATGTACATGTATTATATCTTTGTATAGAGATAGATGAAACCTTTTTTCTGATACTTGGTTGATATGGAATTTGTATTATCTTTGGTACAATCGATCGTACGTAATAGTTTAGTGCGAGTGGGCCATCACATAGTAATACACATTACGTTGGTCGACTGACTATCGCATATCGATACGTGCGTCACGTATACGCTCCAGGAAGCTCAATGCATTGAAATCGCGATGGAACGTAACCAACGGTAACAATATTACGAGTATATTATACAAATTCGATGCAAATAAACAAATTATATGAAATTAAATGAACTGAGATTCTCGACAGATATTGAAGTTTAGAATCGCATGCGATCTTTAATAAACGTTTAAGTAAATGGAAACGCATTTATACATATATTATGCATTGTTTCTTCTAGAAACATCTGTTTTAATAAAAATATTCACACTTAATCGAACAACGAGCAACGTTAAATGCATCTCTTTAAACAGTTATTGCATCAAAACGAATTATACGCTCTCGTGATTTCAAATTATTAGTGAGAATTGATTGTAACTAGCATGATTGCAGTCGATCGTAACTTCCCTTTATTACATAACGTATCGGAATTACTCGTGAAAGTTATTATGCATTTGCCTATAACGCTTATTACGACATCACCCAACGGAAACTTATTGTGAGATCTCACAGTTTTAATTGCAAACTCTGCGGCGAGTGAGACAAGCTCGTGATGAACGTCCATTAATATCCGCGATCTAGAAAATCGCGCACGATAGAAAACTAATAGAAAAAAATTCCGGAAACCACGTAATTCCAGTCGACATACAACTTGGAATGCTACCAAGTGTCCAGTTGCAGCCAAGATGTCTGCGCAACTCCAGATTGTACGTAGTACTGATTCCGCGTAACTCCTAAGCAAGAAGGTGACCGGAACTTCCTGCACAACTTCACCGGGTACACGGGTGCAGCACGGCTTACTCGAGCTTGCGTTCCACATGCCTGTTTTCGTCCTCTCAGTTGTTTCGCAAGGCGGTTGTACTTCACTCGTACGAGCGTATCGGGAATCAGCTTTCACGAAATGAAAGAAAGAACTGCACTTGGAAAAGTTTGCGGAAGCCTTTGAGATGTTGTCCACAGGTTAAATTCTTCGCAGCAGCTTGTAACGGTTTGTAGTTTATCCGATAAAGCATGCGTTCTATGACATGTGCAATACGGACGCCTTTAGTGGTGCAAAAAGAGTAGGAAATAAGAAATGCTAGTGGAATAGAAAAGAAATTGTAGTAAATTTCGTGGCTGAAGGATGAGATCAGTTTTTAAATTTTTCGTATTTTTACGTTATTTTAATAAATAAAATGTAAATTCATCATCGAATCAACATGTTCCTTCATTACTGCACTGAGAGAAATGTTTGGTAAAATCAACCAAAGTTTGGTTGAATAGTGATCAAATGAATTTTATAGTGATAGTTATACTAAATATATAGCTGTTTTGACCAAACAATTTGCAGCCTTAACCAAATAATTATTTTCATACGACAAATTACAAAAAGTTTTGTTAAATGTAACTAAGTTTTTGGTACCAGTAACTATAAAATTCATTTGATCACTATTCTACCAAACGATTTCTCTCAGTGTGACAATTAACTGCTATCTTATGTTGACAGTTTTTTTTCTAATTCAATTTCTGTATGAAACAGAGTGAATGGATGACAAATGCTGCATAATAAATACATAAATAACAATTTATGTAGACCCCTGATATATTTTGCATATATAATGTTACATGTTATTTTACACGCAACATTTTATTCAATAATAATGACATAAAGATATTTTATTCATATGAAAAACAGAAATTGATACACTTCACATACTATAAAAAAAAAGAGGAAACAATGCTAGGTAAAACGCGAACGCAATAATAGATCGTATTTTTTTTCAATTTTTACAGGTATTTTCAATTTGCGGTAATCCGTCTGCGGCCAAAATTTCATTACTATTTGCAATACGAGTTGTCCTGCATATTTCACGTGTATGTGCAGACGTGCGAGTAATACATGTAATCGAAGTTATTCCACTTTGACCTGAATCTTGTAAAGCATGGCTCGGAAAGTGAGATAGGGACGTGAGGAGGAAAACGTTTACGTAGCACAGTAAATCTTACTAACTGCGGTGTGTGTTTAACAATCGTCTAATACATAAATATCGGGTTTGCTCATCAGCCGTAAAATATGGTGCGCCTAGTTGAATCCATCAAATGCAGCCCTTGATGTTGCCAACGTGGAATTGGTAATAGTATACGAGAAATTAATATTTGGAACTATCATGTACAAACTGAAGAGAATATTAATATGCGATCGAATTGATATACACGAGTATATCAATTTTCTGCACAACCACGACAACATATCGAAAGTTTCAATAAAGCCAGCTGTACATTATTGCTCGGATATCGATTTATTGGAGGAAGTTGTAAGGCTTTATTAATTACTGTAACATTTGCACAAGTAAGAATCTTGCGCGTAATATTAATATCGAAAGCTTTCTCCGAGATTTCAATAGATATATTATATACCTATAAAATCCAAATTTCCGAAGATAGTGTATTGTAAATTGAATAAATAAAGTAATAAATTTTAGTTCGAGCAACCGTTTGAATACCATTTCTTAATTTAGCAATAACGTAGTATTACTATTTAGCAATCATGTATCATTACTATTTAGCGATAATGTGCTGTTAATTGACGCCAACACAATTTCATTAAACATCTACTTTTTTAGATAATAGAAAGTATAATATAATAACAATTTTTTATCAACTATGAGAAAGAATAAAATGTCATTCAAATCGTCAATTTGTATGTGATTCCCATTTCAAAATCTTCTGCAAAAGATATACTTGCAGATTACTTTAATCTTAACGTAAAAAAAGTGAAATTTGATTTCTGTGAATTCATTAAATTAATTCCCGTAATGCACCTCTTTCATTGGACGCCCGAATTTATCGTGATATATCTCATTTGGACTGTGAATTTTTACATAAAGTTAGTTTCTGATGGAAAAAATATAAAAGAGGATTTCTAGGATTTAAATATACGCAGTGGTTTTGTTGTCAATGCTAACAGAAAACGTGCTTGTTTATTTGACTTTCGTTGCATGTGCAATCCACAGAAAACATGCGATTTTTTGAATTTAAAAATTAAAATCGGCAAAGCTGCACTTAAACAAGTCTTCTCCGCTTGTATATACTTCCTATATTATTCAACGAATTTTACAATTTATGATAATAATTAATATACATACATCTCCAACCATTTGGTAATTTTCACAAAATCCATTAATTAATAAATTATATAATCCTACAAAATAATTATCACAGAAATGTGTGTATAAATAAACATATGGCTATTAAATTATTTGGAAATTTAAATGTAAGGAGACAATATTCTCTCCATTAATGATAATCCATAGGGTTTAATCAAAATTAAATTATAAGTAGCTTTAATTTATGTGGTTTTATACATGCGCATGTAATTTAACTTAGTTGTCAGTGCAATTGAGATACATTTTATGAACAAAAACTTATTAAATAGATATAATTTATTCGTTGAATAGAAAATTTTCTATGAGTTTAAATTATAAAAATATCAAATAAAATTTAATATGTATATTTTCTATATTATATTCATTAATATATCTCATTATGTTTTCTTTGACACCGTGGTTTTACAATAACAAGCACGGCTATGTAGTATTTATTATGCAAAACGAATCACACTATTAAATTCCGAAATATACTTGACTAGTGTATCCAGAATATTTTATCGTTCTCTATCTGCTTAGTTATCTAGAACACGACAGTATTTCCTTCTAAGCAGAAATGTATACGTCGTCATGGTTATTTCGCTCTCATTCCGCTGCGAATGTACACCTACGCCTTATTACATCCCATTTGTGCATACTTGCTGAATACCTTCCTTAAGGAGGGGTTTGTCGCGGGGAGAATAATGAAACTTAAATAGCTATCGATCCTATCTAACCACCTGCGTCCAGATCCACGAATAATTTACATAATCATATGAATATTTTGAATAATGTAAGGTAATATTATATTTGAATAAATACAGTAAATAAACAACATTAAATGTTTATTTCTGTCTGATATTCAATATATTTTCTACTTTAGAAAAAGAGAATATAATTGTGTAAATTGTGTTTGAATTTATTATATAACACACACATTATATGTAATAAAATTTATGCAATTATATATATTATATATGTAATCGTCAAAATTTTTACAGAAAATAGATTAAATTTTATTTTAATTACTTAATTATAATATCTTAAATAAACGTAACAAATTCTCAAATTATTAATTATTAACTAGTTTACGTTTAAGAATTTGCTTCTCTAAATTTCGTTTCACTGAAACTTAAGCAAACTATTTTAATGTATTTCTTATTAAAATAAAATCTTGAAATTATGCAAAAATTAATGTTTCATTAATTAATATAAATTTTCTTGTTTACTAACGTCATTAATTACATTTCTCGTATAAAATTAGAAGAGCTAAAACATTTAAATTTTATTACTAATGTAAATGATGAATATATGACAAAAATAATATTTTCTTTTGGTAAAAAGTTACTGAATTGCAAATATTTTTTTAAGTATAAGATAATATTTTCAATTTATTCATCTATTTTGTCTTTTAATAATAATATTCTCCATGTATGTCTACACAATGATGCATAATATTATAAATTAATGGAAACTGTTGCGGATAATACAATTAATACGCTTGCTCCTGTGCGTCATTCATTTTATTGGCACATCATCGATTTTTGCTATTAATTATTATTCGCGTTATAATGCATTGCCTTTCTTATTTTAAATAATACGCAAAATAATTCACCACAAAATACGCATCGTCATTTGCGGCCTTAATTTCTCATGCGCGTACATGCAAACTACATGTTAATTAATCACATCTGTAAATAACACGTTGCTTGTGCCGCTGATGAAAAGATTAACTCTTAATGATGCGAACATTGTATCCAAATTCATTTTCAGTAGAAAATAAAGGATGTGAATTATATATTTCATTTTTTAAACGTAAGTCTCAATTATTATTGAAGTTAATCTCGTTAAAATTTTATGTGTCAGAGTTAAAAATAAGAAGAAGAAAGGTTAAAAGACTCATCCAGCACGATCTTGTCTTCTTCAGATAACAACCAGAAAACTAGGACAGATCGAGGGAACATCATTAACAAATCGACTTCATAGTTTTATGTATGGATCATTGTAATCATTTTAGATTTCTTATTCCTGTCTAAAATAATTATGCGACATTTTATAATAAATTTTTATGAAATAACTTTCTCCTGGTAGCGAATATCATTGTTGCCGTTATTGAACGTATCAGTAATGATCGGATCGCAGTAGTTGGACCTCGTGGGAAATCATGATTATCGTTAAGTCATAATCGACATTTCCTGTAAGTGGTCGAATTCAGTAGGGACAAATATTTGCCGCAAGGCTCGATTAACTTGCATCCGTTTGATTACAGGGTGCCTCCGTCTGCCGTTGCCGCAATGGGGCGCGGGAGAGACGAGAAAGATAAAAGTAATAAAGCCGATATAGAAATCGATCGAAAAACCCATCTCCATCTTCTCTTTCCGCCTTTTAAAACAGAAACGACAGCAATGCGTTATTTTTGCAATTCGCAGAAATAACTCTCTACCGATTCCGCAAAGTACGGAACTACATTAAGAAATGTAATCCAGTGAACATAACCCAATTAAATAATTTCACGTTAAAAATGCATATGTAGTAGTAATTGCCGTTGATTTATTGTCTCGGAATTAGCGAAATGTGGAACGTATAACGTTACTCTACGTGGAATTTGAATTCGATCTTAATGAATAAGAGAAAGTTATTTCATACAAATTTATTATAAAATGTCGCATAATTATTTTAGACAGGGAATAAGAAGTCTAAAATGACCCCCACACAAAAAACTATGAAGTCGATTTCTTAATGACGTTTCCTCGATCAGTCTTAGTTTCCTGGTTGTTATTTGAAGAAGACAAATATCGCAAATATCGTTGAATCTTTTTTAATTTTAGGGGAGAGTTGCCAAATGCGTACACTTAAGTTATTTTTTTATTATTTTTTTTATTTGATACTGATTTGTACGCAAATAAACGTTGGAAATTTTAACCCGATGAAAAATAATATTCCTACTGCTACAATGTTTAACTTGACACCAATAAAAAATTAATTTATTATAAATTTTTTTTGCAATCTGCTGCGAAAAATACAATTTATGCCTAAATCGTATCTGTAGGTTTCCAGAATCGTATCGCTTTCGAAAGTACCAAATTTATAAATCAAAATAATTAAACATATAAATAATTATTAACTAATAAACTTATTTTATTAATAATTTATTAAAAAAGGACGAAATATTTAACACTTAATAAATAATAAAAAAGAAAGTTGAAATAAAACTGATTTAATTTATTTTTGGAATTAAGTAAAATTATAAAATTTTAACGATGCACGATTTGGGCGACAGGTACTTATTCTGTAACTCTCCTTCTTCTTACTGCAGTAAAATCGAAATAAGTGTTTTCTTAACAAAATTTGATAATAATTTTCTGTGAAGAGATTTAATAAAATATCTAGTGCATTTGTCATCACCAACAATGTGCGTACACAAGAAAACACGCTGTATGAATGGTAAGAATTTTGCTATGCAACATTCCGTTGCGCGTAGTTCTCGGACGGTTAAGAGAGTTATAAGAAATTGCGCGAATTCTCGTACTCTTTTTCTTGCACTCGCGTATTCAAAGTGCCGACCGCGAAAGTCTAAAGTAACTTTTAAGTGCCTACCAAAAGGGGGAGTTTACGGACATCTGCTTCTCCAAGTTCTCTTATTTTTGATGCTAACAGCTCTGAAAGAGTCGTAAGCAACACTTTTGCGACGCAAAGGAGTAATGCTATGACTAATTAATAGTAAATCGTCTGTGAACGACAAACTTTTAATTACGCTTTATAGCGGTTAAGCTTTAGTTTGTTCAACATGTAACGACCAATTTTTCTCTTTTGCGCCGTAGTATTTTTTTTATCTCGTATTAATTAAATCTCTACGGGGGGGGGGAATGTATGCTGTGTGTATATACATTGAAAAATCAGGAAAAATCCTCTTTTTCGCGAATAAGCTCGCTTTGCCATTCTGCCATCAAAATAAATAGTTATAATATTAACGTGATATTTACGTGACAAGAGAGAATAAAATATCGATATAAATTTTAAACGATGGTAAAACTAAATGTGTACACTGAAAAGTTTGATAATAACCGCCAAATATTGAGTGAAATAATGTCAATTAAATATTCAATTAACATAACCAAAAATAATTTTAGTTTTCTATTTACAATAAGTATTATTAAATATAACAATATAATCAATCGTTTACTTTTATTGGCATTATTTCACTCAACATTTAGTTATTACCAAACTCTTTTTTCAGTATACATTACTACTCCTTTTTCATCTGAGAAAATTTAAATAAAAGAGATCTGCTAATAAAGAATCAAAGGAAAGGAACTGAAACTTCTAAAATCAGAAAGAAATACAAGATCCTCGTGGGTTCTCTATTCAAGAATTGAGTTTTACATTCTACTCCAAAATACGAAATTGTAAATTCTACGAAATCAGCATCGAATATGATTGGGCGCATCCCGAATATGCAGATTCACAGCTTGTCGCAACGGAGGATCTGCGGTTTTCATCGATATTTCGATGTGCAAGAACGAATAAAAATACGCCGCATCGCTTCATTTGTTTATCCCAACAACGCGCGCGTCCGGTGACTTTAATAATTTTTCTCTCTCTCTCTCTCTCTCTCTCTCTCTCACTCACACACACACACACACACACACACACACACGCCAGTTTCTCGGGTGCACGGAATATTAAGATATTTTATGCCCGGCTTTATTAACATTTTTATGCGCTTCCGACTCGGCGGAACGTTTTACTGCAACTGCACTACGCGCGCGACTGACATTCCTGAAATCACCATCTATATTCCGCCGACCGGGAAATATAGTACGCCACAAACTGAATCAATGCTCTTTATAGGAATTTACCTCTTCGTTACGCTCCGCTTATTTCCTTTCTCTGATTTATACGCAGCGCTTAAATTTTACGTATCAATTGTTAAATTGTGTAATGACTTTCTTAACGATTTAGCAATTTAGCTTATTTAAAAAAAAATTGCCAGCATAACGATTACAAGTCATACGATATTGCGCACGGTGCAAATTTCATTCTTTCAAAATAACTTTGCACTCGATAAACTTTGTAAGTATTTACTTTTCTAAAAATAAATATGCATTTTTATATCAAAATGTATAATATTATAAAATTGGAGATATTCGACCGTTAATGTAATACATACAAATTGAAATAAGAACGCCTTGTACGGTCAAGCTGGATCTTAGTGCTTTTTATAAATTTTACTTGTGTGATTTTTATATACCTTTTTTCAAATTCAACCGACTACGCGCCGAATTACTTTTCCGGTCATAACGCAGCTATAAGTTGAACATGAATAGGTAATATCACATTTATTAAATTAGAAATAATTTAATAATTAGCGATGCTAACTTGCATCTTGGTGTTAGACCCCTTATCCCCCCTTCGGTGCGTAGTCAGTTGAATTTGAAAAAAGGTAAATAAAAATCACACAAGTAAAATTTATAAAAAGCACTAAGATCCAGCTTGACCGTAGAAGGCGTTCTTATTTCAATTTGTATGTATAATATTATATTTTTTCGAACTTCAAGACTGAAAGTTGTAATTTTAAGGAATATTAGAAAACGGAAGCATGGAATGATGCACAAGCCGCATGCAAAGAAGCGCTATACTTAACACGCTTATACCATCTCACGTAACTCAGCCGAATAAATAATTAGATACGTTTTATTTTTACTCTTGCTTGTGAAAGCAATTATTCCACTTTTTACGGCTTTGTACTACACTCGGCATACAAAAGTCCGGTATGTTCCACCATCCCCCTCCCTCCCCCTTCCTATCTTTGCATTAAATCAGACTCTGGATTTCTGGAGTCGAGCATCCGTGCAAGAACCGGTGAGACATGCCGGCGAGTGATTTCGCCAACAAATTTCTCGCGTCTGAAGCTCTCGGATGCAGAAATATGCAGATTCCCTTTTGGGGGGTTAATTCCGTTTGTAGGAACAAACGGGGTCAGCTTCCGCGAGCGTTCGAGGCGCGTGGTAGTCCTTGCATTATTTTCTCGTCCCAACCGTCGCGCGTGATTACGAGATTACGCTTATGCAGATTGTTACTGACAGACGAAACTGGTCACTGAGAGAATGTAAATTCCGCTTTCGCTCAATTGCGGAATTTGCTACGCGAGATTTCTCAAACAATAAAGTTGCCGCCTTCGACACCTTGCACACCTGTAGTTTTAAAGATATTCAAATGGCGATTATATAATTATTTATAAATACAAAACGTCGAATACCTTGGAAACATCAATGAAGGCAAAGTGATCGCGATATAAAGTCAATGACTTAATTTAAAATATCCAATTAAAATTCTGAAAAAAAAAAAACAATTACGAGTTCTATCATAATTCACGAAAACTGTTAATCTCTTAACTTTTAATATTTAAATATCATATTATTATAATCTACATCATCTTTTATTAGAAAAAAAAAAAAAAAACTTCGAAGTCGCGTCTATAATTGAATAAAATTTGTATGTTCGCATATATTTATATCAAATAATAGTACAACTATCAGAGTTATCGTATATTTCTTTCATGACATGTTTCTATTGTATATAATATCCATTTAAATATCATTCGCGTCATATTTTGCAAGCAACAAACGCATGTGACATAGTCAATATCCACAATATCATGCATAACTCTGTAACATCATGTCCAACTCAAAACGTTGCGCTGACGCTATTTTTGCATCCTGCAGATACATGATAACGGAGCGCTTTATATGATAGTGTATATGTATGTATCGATGTTCGCAGCTTCAATGGATAGATACTATTTGTAAATTTTTTTAAACCAGATAGCGTTTAAAAACAAAATATGTAATGCATAATTAGATAAAACATCAAGATAAGATATTTAAAAAATTGTGCTTTTGAGGCTTCCACGGGTACTTAAAATATTTAAAAAATGATAAAAATTATACATAAAAATAATCTCTGAAAAACATGCTACAAATTTACAGAGGCATCTGTAGTTGCAAAAGACTTAATGTAAACAGAATGTTATAATGTTAAAATGCCATGACATTTAAAGTTAAAAATTTTAAAAAAATGTAAAAAAGATGACATCCCCTTTGCTAAAAAAAGCATTTCCAAAATCACAAAGAATCCGTAGATAAAGAATAATTTTGCCCTTAATAAATAATTAGTCGTCGAAAGCATTTATCATTTGGAAGATTATCGTATCCCGAGAAGATCAATGTAACGTCAATCAAGAAACTAATTGCGAGCAATAATCTGATCTAAATCACCTCCATTGATCCGCCTGCGGCATCTTTGTGACGGCTTAATCCGCAACGTTGCGCAATTAAAGTTTAATTACGTTTGTTGTGATGCAACGGCAGCAATCACAGAACGTAAACGGTAACTTGGCATCGCGCAAAGTGTATATTATTGTATCGACACATCGCAGTAGAAATTCGCTGAAGCTACGTGACAAATTAATTTCCACCACTCACTGTAGTGCAGTTGTTAATTCCGCCAATTGAAACTTATCATATACGTCGATCATACATCGCGCGAATTCATCACACAAGTATTGTATTTCAAGGTTTGCTGCAAACAGATTGGACCATAGAAAGCGATGAGACTATAGAAAGTGAGAAATTGATGAGATTGCTCGCTAGTGTTCACACAGCTACATATACACTATTGTTGAATAAAAACAGATCTCTCTGGAAGCAGTCCACAATTTGAATATTTACAATTAAAAATCTACAAAATTCTCGTTGCCTCCGAAAATCATTTATTGACTCTTATTTAATTAATAATCTTGAAATTGCAATTATTTGTTAGGCACTGTATAATAAAATTATTGAAGATTGTTGTTAAATTTATAACAATAAAATACACAATTGTGAAATTTGAAGCCAGACAAACACACACAAATTTTCTTAGCAAAAATATGGAAAATCATCATTTTTAAAAGTCTTTTAAAATTTGATCTGTACTGAAGCAACATGCATTTGAATAGAATATACAATATGATACAGTTCAATTGACTGCTGAAAGACTTTGCTATTCACTCAACATTGTGTTCTAGTAATTACTAGTGAAACCTCAATGGATAACCGTGTCTATTCATACGTCTATCTATTTCGGAATTAGTCTAATTAGTCAAATTTAGATTCGAATATAAATCAATGCAAACCAGTAAAATAAAATTAATTTAATCAATTAGAATTAACTATCTTTAAAAAATATTAAAAGCGCGCGGCGTAATCTCATAATTTATTATTATTTAAATAAGATTTTAAATTATACTTCTCTTCCCCCTTAATAAATAACGTTCAAGTGAAAATAACTCTCTAACACAGAACTACCATTTGAAAAATTATCTGCGTTGATATTTAATTTGTCAGGTTTTTTTGTTCTCAATACTGCATTATTTCATGACTATTTCGCTGCAGAAAACCAGTTCCTAAAACAACCTCGACATGTGCATTATATTTCGGCTATCGAATCATAACTCCTGCAATTGAATGCACATCGCCGATCCACATCCAGTTCGGCCGATCCACATCAGTTGCAACGGTGAGCATCCCTCATGACACTCCGCTCCTCGTCTACGTGCATAAGCTATGCACGCGTGTTTATGCAAGTTGATTACCCGTCGCGCACAGCTGTCGGGGATTGTCCGATGGACAAAGGCATGAGGATTCGTCTCGTGGAAGATTTGTGTGAGTGATTGCCTGCCATTATGGCGCATCCTGTGCCGCAAAGGATACTCTTCGGATCGATATTCCAAATCGATTACGGTGGGGATAAAACCGCATCGGATCAAGCGAAATTATTACCTTCAATTTCTTAACAAACATAAGAGACTTAATTCTCAAAATTATACAGAATGGCAATTTTATTTAGCTACGACAAGAAAAGAAAAACTTTCTGTAGACCCTAATTATAATCATTATCGATGCGAAAATGAATTGATATCGAATTGAATTGAATGGTATTGAATTAATATCGGAAGCTTTGTTATTATAAACTTACTAATTTACAGTAAGTATTATCGATTTCCGTTGTGCTCCAGCGCTTGAATATAAAATGCAACGTGCTTTATGTTCTCGACAACAAGCACGAGATTCGCATCTCTAACACCGTAATTTAAACTCAGCTGTTGTTGACTTTGCGGAAGAACTTTATATCTTAATCGTTAAAGCATTAAAGTTAAGACACTCTGACGTGACACAGATTTATGTTCTCTATATAATTCTGTGCGTAAGTGTATAAGTAGCAAGTTCTCTAATTACTTGAATATCATGTTAATTTTGTGTTAATAACACATGGACGATTTAATTAAAATTTCAAATTATAGACACATCACTTATGCCACATTGTAGCATTAACATTTATTTTTATTATATTTTATAGTGATAATATCTAATTAATTTTGAATAACAAGAATCTCTCCGTTTGAATAATGTAATACAGAATACATTTTAAAGATTTCGATAAACAATAGAATTCATGAAGATGCAATTTTCTTAATTTTATCGAACACGTAAAGAATTAATTGATGCATTTTATTTATATTCAAGCGCTGGAGCACAAAGAAAAATAGTATTCTTGTGCTAAGAAAAATGATTACTCAACTTTTAATTTTTTTATTTTAAGTAACAGCTATATTTACAAAGAATATCTTCTTGATAAGTTTTAATAAACACTCATCATTTACTTGAAATAAATAATTATTTAAATTAAGCTGCTGTGTACACAAAAAATATATACTGTAAATTATGTCTGTTAGCACCCCCACCACAAAAAATGGGAACGGCAACTATGATAAAATTAAGTGCTTTTTATATGCTAATTATGTACCGTGTTTTCAATTTTTGTGCTTGAGCGATTTAGTAGAAAATCACGATTGAAAGTAGGGGTGCCAACGTTAAGCCAGCACTCACTTATAGTAATTATTTATAAAATTAAAATAACAATACACTAGAATTAAGTGCTTTCCAAATATATATAAACAACAAATGTTCGTACTCAACCTCTTCGACCAAAAAAAATCATCTTCAAAGTACAAATCCACCTTCCCGGTACAAGAGTAAAGTACCTGTGAAAACGCAGATATCAAATTGATCATAGGCCCAAGATACTCTCTTATTTATGTGTTTTCGAAATAAGCACGACGAGATTTTTTTACTCATTTAAGATAACGAATGAAGCTTAACCTCCTTTACATTTTTATACTCTTGTCAAACAATAATAGAAAAACTTAAAGGAAATTAAGCTTCATTACTTATCTTAAATTCCGCAGATGCGTCTACTTATAGCACTTGTGCTTGCATTTTAATTACGAGTTACGCGGCCACCTAGCGGCGGCGCCGGAATCACTCGGCGCATCGTAATGCGGAGCCTCGCGCCCGCGACCAGGTTTAACGGCGTATACTATGTTGGTGTGTTGGCCCGGGCCGCTATAATATTATTCTTCCACAATTTTAACATCTTTTATACATTTTCTGACAGTAAAAACAGACGTGGTACTGTGACTCGATGAGAGTCAAAAATCCAATGGCCAGTTAGAAGAAAAACAAATAACGATAGTGATAAAGCAGACTCGATGCTTTGTTGTAATTTTATTTAAATATATCTTTCAGTCTTATATTGTTAACAAACCAATAAATGTTTTCAATTTAAAATCTTTTTTTTCATGAAAATTTGTATCACTGGCAAGAGTTTTCAATTCTAATCGCATTTTCTTTATAAAATTATAGTATTTGATAAATTTGAATATAAAATAATCTTCTATTTACCCTGAGTCTGGACAATTAGTTTCGTGATTATATACAAACATACATATATTATGTGTGTGTGCGTGCGTGCGTGCGTGCGTGTGTAAGGAAATGATAGGAGGAATCGATTTAAAAAACTATGTAATAATTTGAAAATTTATTTGACGTTAATACCATCGGCTTGTGACACTTGAAAAAAATTATTACTAGTAAGAGCGAGACGTCCTTAGCGGAAAAAAGTCGACAAAATTCTACGCCAAAATGTTAGAATTGGAACATTTTTTTTGTTAATTTTAATTTTTTTAAATAAATATTTCTATAAAAAAAATAATATTTCTATGAAAAAACTAATAATTTCTACAAATTTATATTTTTAGTAGAACTTTGTTATTCAGCAAATTATTCATAGAAAATTTTGTCGCTAAAGTAAGCTACTTAGAAATGTGTACTTGTACCGTAAAGGTGGGTGCTCACTTCAGGGACGGTTTTTCGATCGAAGGGGATGAGTAAAAAAATCTCGTCGTGCTTATTTCGAAAGCACATAAATAAGAGAATATCTTGAGCTTATGATCAATTTGATATCAGCATTTTTACTGGTACTTTACTCTTGTACCGGGAAGGTAGATTCGTACTTCAGGGATGATTTTTTGGTCGAAGAGGTCGAGTACGAACATTTGTTTATATATATTTGGAAAGCACATAAAAAGCACTCAAAAATTTTAGTGTATTGATTTTTGAATTTTATAAATAATTACTATAAGTGGGTGCTGGCTTAACGTTAAGCTGGCACCCCCACTTTCAATCGTGATTTTCTACTGAACCGTTCGAGCACAAAAATTGAAAACACGGTACATAATTAGCACATAAAAAGCACTTAATTTTAGCATAGGTGCCGTTCCCATTTTTTGTGGTGGGGGTGCTAACTTAACAGACATCTGTAAATTATTTGACTGTATTATATTTATTTATTATATTTAATTATGAAGTAAATATTACCTATTTCGAATATTTCATAAATTCATTATAAGCAGCAAATTTATACAAAATATATTCCAAATCCTAGTAATTTAACACATCAATCGAGAATATTAAGTTAAAACAAAAATTCGATTTGCTTATTATTCTGATTTTTATTCTGACAATTAAACAATGTTCTTCGAAAGAGGACAAAGTCAATTTTTAAGTATTATATGATAATAAATTTTTCTAAATTTGGTGATGGCAATTATAAAAAAAGTATTCTTTATTAAAAGAATTCTTGTTAAAAGTTACTAAAAGAAACAAAGTAAATTAAGTAAATTAAGTTGGTTTTCTTAGCAATATAATTGATATTTTTCTGTGTGCAATTAAGTGGAGAATACTCCTTTTAATTCTCTGAAAGTGAAAACTAACGAATTTAGCGCAGCACACATTGCACACTCTTTCCTCAGTTATTATCGTATTTTATCACGAAGAGGCACGTTACTCGCCGAATGGAACGCTCGCGCAGTGTAAACGATAAAGCCTTTTAATTTACTGAAAACACATGGGGAAGCTTAAGCAAGACGAAGTACGAGGTAAATCTCGCGGGTACACCGTCGTTGCCGATTCGAGAACGAACATCAAGGAATTGTGGAGGAGTGAAGGAAAGTTTTTCGCCTCCGATTCTACACCACGAAAAGCAGTCGCAATGAAATGTTTTATATCGGCCGGTAGCTCGGAGTCACGGATGTAGGAAAACAAGCCGGGTGCCGGATGTGCTCAAGGGCCCTGTCATCCGTTCGCTATCGAGCCCGATCATACTCGTTCAGATCCTTTTTCTGCTTCATCGACCTCGTGTTATACGCCGACCGGCTAGTGAAGCAGCGATGAGTGCCGCGCTATACAGAGCGCAACAGAATGAAAGGATCAAACTTTGAAAAATGCATTGTGAATTCAAAAATAAGAAAAAAAATTGTTTCAGCTCCTCTGCGAATTTTAAAAGGTTTTATCTTCAAACTACAAAGGATTAATTAAGTTTGATTAATCGAGTTTAATTTTATTTTTTCTTTCATGTTGAGTAAAGATTGTTTTTCCAAATTTTACTTTGAAACATTTATTGTTCGCAATCGATAATAAAAGTTAATCTATAAAAATATCGATAGAGTTACAAAAATATACATATTATTTTAATACTTCTTGATCGATTTTCTTTTCGCATTTTATTATCAAAATTTTATGACAAAATATTTTTGGTAAATATATCCTACAATGAAATTTTCTAAAAACACACAGGAGCCACTTGAAATTCAAATAAAGAGTAAACATTTTGTGTTATGAATATCATGCATTTTCCAAGGCTCGCCTTTAAGATCGTTTATATAGTTCAAATCCATTTCTATGATGATTTACTTTATTTTATGATACCTGTTAAAAAAATTTTGTTTCAATCTTTGGAACATTGTTGTAATATATGTCAATGAGTAAACACCATCTATAGTAAACATCTTGTATATCTCGCATACAATCTCCTCGAAGTTCCTCAACATTGCCGGGGTCGATCTCGAACATAGTTTGCCGTTCGAAGCGAACAACGACGATGCAGTATTTGGGTTGCGACATGAGACATCGTCTTAGGACGTAACCGCATCTTTGAGAACACGATACACGCCACCAGCATAAAATGTCGAGACATTATACACACGATGCAGATGCGAATATCGAATTCCGGCTTTGCTTTCGATAAAAAAACGTCGGTGAAGAGGCTGCACTTGCGAGAAGGGCGAATCGATATGTTCCTAAGTGCGCGCTGCATCGAATCTTAACAGTGATGGATGAATGATTGATGTACATCCCACTTTCAATCGAATCAAATATATTCACTAACTAATGCACCTACTCCGTTACCTTTCTGCTGTCATAGCTTTCTTCAAGCGAGATCTGATTTTATGTTTTTTTTTTTGTTGTTAACACTTAGGAGATGCTAAAGCGACGGAATTACCGACATTAAAAATTCGAATTTTCTTCGAATTGATTTTACAAAATTGAAAGCTCTTTTTAAATATATAAAAATTATTAAGTAGTTCTTACATGTACTTTAACATCTCTAGAAAGTATTTGTATGGTTGTCAATTAAAAGAAACTGTATATAAGCATTATGACTAATTATAGCAAAAATCAGAAAAATGCAGGTTTTCATATAAAAATTCATAATTTTGAAACAAAAGTGACTTAAAGAAAAATACTTTTATATGTTAGCTGACATTCTAAACTATAAAAACAAAAATAGTTTCAAAAACAGTTTGGCTGTCTAAAGACTAAGTTGAGCTATTCAGTAACCTAAAATAATGTTTTTTAGTATGCACAAATGAATATAATTGAAGATATATTGCTTTTACATTTTAAACAATGCGTTTTTAATATATAGGATTATAAAAACAATGGCATTTTAAATAATGCCTTTCTTAGTAATATAGAAAACTTGAAATTACAAAAACTTGAAACTAATTACAAAAAACATTTTTCAGTGTTATTTATAACATTCAACGCAAATAAATATAATAGCGATGTTCCTCGAATTTTAGCTCAAAACTATAGCTTAAATTTTAATTATTTTTAATAGTTCGTAAAAAAATCCTTGCAATATAAACGAGAACTAGTTGAAATTGGGAAAACAAAAAATTTTAGCTGCAAAAAAAATATTTACTCTTCACATGAGAGGCACTTAGGGCCACTTCTGAATTTTCGTGTCCTAAATGAAGGACATGCAGGAATCGAGGTCGGCAATGAACAAGGCTAGCCTCTTAGATGCCAAACTTATTTGAGAGAAAGAATGCAGATCATTATTTATCCAAATATTCTTAATATTTCAAAAAAATGAAATGGGCTAATTTGTGCAAAGTTGAAGAGTTTTCGCGTCAATTCCGAGCCAACCTTTTCTTGTAAAAATTTCAAGCATAACGACACTTATTATAGCTTCAAGATATTAAATTTAAATAAGTATTTAACACTGAAAAAAATTTATGTTCAAATAAATATATTTATTTAGTTTAACATTATTTCCTTGATTTAAAAACATATTTCCTAAGTTGTTAATTTTCCTAAGATGTTAAAATAAATTTTTTTACTTGAACATGAATTTTTTTCAATGTAGCAATATAAAATCAAATCAAAATTTTGAAAGAATTTTTAATTATTCTAAAAGATGTTATTTTCTCGAGAGAGACTTTAGTTTGGGAAAAATTAATTCCAAAGTGATAAAAAGACATTAAATTGCAGTCACTTTTTTACGTTCGTCACCAAAAGAGTATGCACTAGGTACTATGAACATATTGATGCGTTATGCATGTATCGATGTAAAAAAAAAAACAATATCGACTATATTGTACGAGCTGACGATGCATTTCCGAGTTCGCTGTCGTGTGTCTTCTCTTCCGCGACCGTATATTACTTTGTGACGCATACCGCGACTTTCACGGTGCAAGAAATATACGGAGGGGTTTATATCTCCTAGCCACTATCGAAGCTATCCCGTAGATCAAACAACGTGTGCTTGTCCCGAGTTAAATTCGATGGCGGATGATGTAAATATAATGTACGGGCCTGCTTTCGCGCGCTCACGATTACTTGGGAGACAGTTTGCAGGCGCGTCCTTGGGTATATACAGCCTGCAGTAACAGCTCGGCACTTCTTACGCCGGAGCATAAGATGAACGATCGCGTTTGCGTGTGAACTTTGAACGTTGCCCGAAACTTCCCTGCTTCCTAGGCGTATCGTAATCGCGCGACTCGCTCAGAACGACGTGGATTTCGAGAAGGGGGAAGAGATTTTGATGCAAACTTGGTCTCTTATATCCTCTGCAGTGGCACACTGAGAGAAAAGTGTGACTATAATTACATGGTAAAATAATTTTGATTAGGAGCTCCATTTTTATAATCAAAAGATAAGGACTCTTGAAATTCAAAAGTTAAGAAAACAAAAACAAAGTCTCTTTGCTCGTTTTCTTGATTCTTCTATTTTTATAGTTATTACTGCTATAATTAATAATAGTAACCTTATGTTTATAGGTCTATTAACTATAAAAAAAACTTTACTATAAATTATTATAATTTTAAATAATAGTATAATAAAATATCAAGATATGGATGATAAAAATAAAATAAAATAAACATTTTTATGTATTTAGTAAATGTAATCACAATATTATATTATAGTAAATATAATTATTTTTTAATATTCACGTACTCTGTATTTATGTAATAATAATAATTAAAAACTACAATTTACATGATTAAAACAACAAATACATTATATGGTTGGCACCGAAAGTGACTATGAATTATATAATAGTTAAATTATGATAATTGCAATCATGTTTTTCTTTCAGCATTTCGAAATTCGGCATTTATTATTTTTCGTCCTATTGACGTCACTCGCGGTCACCAGCGACTATTACGCATAAAATTTCCTCTGCTAATAACATCAGAATTTTATCAAATAATTAAATCTCCCAGTAAATTTGAGTTTAAACTCCAAGCCTCTAATTTCTCCAGAGAAATAAATATGAAATTTGGATTTTCTTCAAAAGACCTTTTGTAACCAAAGGCGTCCTTTCTCGAGGGAACGTATGTAAAGTACCGCGGCAAACACGCCACTCCGGCGAAAGGGCGCTAAAGACCGGGGTCCGATCGAAATTACGGCGGTAATTCTCCGGCCGGAGGGGGCAGAGAGCCGGAGGTAGATGTACAAACAACGTCGGTCTCTCTCGTTCCTCTTTCTCCCGGAGGAACAATTCGCCTGTCCGCTTCCTTCCGGCCGGCCGTAAATCCCCGCGAGCCGCGTTACGAGAAGTATCAACTTCGTATCTCAAACCGTGCGCCGTCACTCATATCAAATACAAAAGCCGCGCACTCACCCCTCCCCCCTCCCTCTTTTCCTCCCCGACGTTATAAAAAATTATGTCAAGTTTGGACTCTGAGTAAACAATCATGAGTCATATATTAATCGATAGGGAATACTTAAAAAGTACGAAACAAGAGAATTTAATTGCCATGTTGAAGTCTGGCGAACGTACGGACCTTATCCATCTTCAGCTTCCTCCTTCTCATCGGAGCTCTCTAAGGCCGGTATTCATAGTCGATTCTTATTTCAAGATCATCTTAAGTAATATCTTAAGATGCTGATATGGCTCTCTGANAGGCCGGTATTCATAGTCGATTCTTATTTCAAGATCATCTTAAGTAATATCTTAAGATGCTGATATGGCTCTCTGATTGGTTGATGGCGTCTTAAGTTGATACTTAAGATGATCTTAAATATAAGAACGGAC
>QKQZ01006468.1:0-14562 GCA_003595255.1 Solenopsis fugax | reverse complement strand
GGCAGCGGCTGCAGCGGCCGCGGCCGTAGCTTTCCATCCACCGCCCCATCACCCGTGAGTTTTCATTTTCTATTTAAACATATCCCGTATGTGACATTCTTCAAGTATCAAGAACAAGTAGTATCGAAAAAGTATACATGCAATTGGCGCGAGACGCGACCGCGCCTCTTGATCCTCGTATATGAAAATATAAGCTCAAGCTTAATATCAAATTTCAGCTTACTTTCTTAGAAATCTAATTGTTAGAAGAAACTTGAAAGAACATCTAATAGAGAAAAAGATGACTTTAGATTCAGTATTCCTATTTATTTAACTGAAATTTGTTTTATTGAAATAATATATGCTTATATGAAACATTATTTGTTTGAATAAAAATTTTGTTGTTTCGTTAAAAAAATCTCTATTATTTAACAGAAATAACACTATTATTTAAAGTAATATCTTTCAACCGAATAACATATTATTTGATTACAATAAGTATACGAACAGTGAAACAAATAATTTATTTATATGAAAATGGCAAAATATATTGATATTATATCTTTCGTTTCAAACTGATTTATTATCAAATGATTTATTTAAGACGAAGATATATATTGTTTCAAATTCAATTAATCGTATTTATTGATTCAAACATTGGTTTGTTTGGACCATTCCAAATAACAAATTTGTGTGGATGCAATAAAATTTATTAAGTTTGAAGAAATCGTTTTCTCTGTGTAGAAAAACCTACACACTCAAACGCGTAAATGTTACAGCAAAATTTTAATTTTTTAGATCCATTATAAAAGAATTAATATCTTGTCTCACGTAACTATGAAATTGATTATTGCTACTCCAAGTTACCTCTCGCTATAGTAATTGTTCCTATCTGTAATTAAGTAAAATTCAAAATCATTAGATATTGGCCAAGATATGCCATATAGTTCCCGAGTGCACACGAGTTTTCAACTCTACCGCCGATTAGAATGAAAGTTCAGAAGTTCGCATGTTATTATATATTTTTTTCTTTTATAAGGAGCAGGCCGTAATATTGCTTCGCGGAATTTCGATCAAACTTCGTTAATAATTAGTTCATTCACAATCTCCCGGCTGCTCTATGCAAGCGAAAGGACATTGATTTATGCGTGATCACCTATAATTTGCACATGTAAGAATATTAAGTACACCGACGCAAATTAATTGTTATATTTTTTACGTAACATGATTGCGTCTGATGCAAACGGCGCGAACGATTTTACTTGTTTTAGCATGTACATACGATGATCGACAAGTATGTCGCATTGTGAAACAAGCGTTAACAAGAAGCTTCTCGATGAGCTTCTCGGCGCTGATCGGAAAGCATGCTTTAAGTATGGAATCAAACACAGGCGAAAGGAGCTCGGTGGAGACTCACATTACCGGTGGAATAGCCGCTTAACGTCTTAATCGAGTTAATTAAAGCCTCTTCGCACGTTTTCACGTTCCGCGAACACGACACGCGATTGCACGCAACGAGATTACCTCCTCCGACTCTCGTCGAAGCTAGCACACTCTCGGACATGGAAACGGAGCGGTGCAGCGAGCGACGCAATAATTAGACGCTTCGACGCGGACTGAACAAAGCCGTGGTTTCCGTTCTTTCAGCGCTTCATTTTCACCGTGGAATTGCGGTGCCCCATCGAAAGACTAATAGAGGCCGCGCTATTATTCTCTCGAGTACTATGGTGTCCCCAAAGGACACGGAATATTTTCACGAATACTTTCAAAGAAAAAAAAAAGAAAAAATAAGGCACAGGTAACATCGTCTTCAACACAATTTCAATATTTCTTACACAAGTAGGGGAGAGGGGGGTAAGATGACGAAAGTTATTTTAAGGTTTGTCGATTTTTGCTAATTTCTGTGATAATGTAAAAATAACAATCTATTTTTT
The DNA here is from genome assembly GCA_003595255.1 of Solenopsis fugax. Taxonomy (NCBI): domain Eukaryota; kingdom Metazoa; phylum Arthropoda; class Insecta; order Hymenoptera; family Formicidae; genus Solenopsis; species Solenopsis fugax. Next base: position 12,649 of record QKQZ01006468.1, on the reverse strand, counting down.
TTTTAGATTAACTAAAAAAATTGTTTATCATCAGTAAAAATTAGAAGTTGTTAAATAAACTAGAATTTTTTTAGGACATGTCAATTGCCTCCATATGCGGGTAAGATGACTTTTAATACCGAGTAAGGTGAAAAAAAGTCAAATAAAGTTAAAAATGTACTCTTATAAATAAAAAAGATTTATTATAATATAATAATCTTATACTATTTGGATATTACAACTACGTTGTAATATCCAAAGAAAAACGTAAATAAAACGAAAAATATTTATGTAATCTGCAAAAATAAAATTATTAAAATTGTGATATATTTATATTACGATACATATTGCGATTAAAATTGCGTTGTATATAGTCAGAATGCTGTTAAGACCGAAAAAACTAATTAAACTGCACAAATGCATTACCTTGCTCATACACGACGTTCGTCATCTTACAGTCGCCGTATTTATTTGTTTATCAAATATAAATATTGCAACATGAAAATATAAGAATATGAATAGAATATGAATACATTATGGTACGTTTTTAGCTATACAACATTGTGATTTTCTAGAGAAAGTAAAAATATTTATTATAATTATGTCATTCCTTTTGAACAAATATTAAAAAGTTACGGTTAGGTGCTTCCAAAACACATTTCTTATTATATTATCTACTCTTATGGACAGATTGAAATCAAACTATCACAGATTATTTATTATCATCTAAAGTTTCTAATAAATTAAGCACTGGCTCATCATTTATTATTAACTTGGAAAAATTAACAATTCGTCATCTTACCCACTTCGTCATCTTACCCCCCCCCCTTTCCCCTATTGGTGGTATTTCTAGGCTTTTAGCTCAACGTGCGAACTATTCTCGATATCGATATCACAGAGCATCGTAGTTAATCGGCGTCACACTTCACTGAGTCTGTAGTCAATTAATAATGCACAATTAAAGTGACATTATGCAAGAAGTCGGTCATTTAATCTCGACTATCGCGGACGACATAAATATTTTAACAGGGACGACTGAGAAAGAAAAAAAACAGGTGCATTAAGAATGTTGTAAAACTTGCCGTTGATTCTTCCACAGCATTAAATCAGCCAGCAACCGTAGCAGGTGTGCCGGGACGGCAATCGCCGGAGCTCCAGTATGTCGGTCCAATTAAGTATTTAATTGCAACAGTTGCCACCCTCTCGATCATCCGCAATATCGTATCGATAAAGAGGGACAGGTAATACAGTGCGAGCGACTAATAAATTCTGGTCGGTCGACAATTTTATTGAGAGACGCGGAATTGCGTGTGATTGCGCGTAGAATATTGATCTGTATAAAAGTACGGATTGTAATTCAGGAAGAATCACGCTCGATCTGTCTAAGAATTGTTTAAATCTAATTGTCTAAGTTCGTGTAATAAAGCAGAATGAAAATATCAATATTTAATCCTTAAACTGTAACGCTTAAAAAATTCACACTATTGGTAAATAGCGATCTGACAGACTGCTATAATATCATGTTTCTGCTAACTTTATAAATTTCTTATAATAAAAAATGTATATTTTCAATTATTCTGAATACTTGTAAATAAGGAAGGCGGAGAAAGATGTTTTAATGTGAGGATTAACAAAAAATCTCATATACCAATGTTTGTAAAACTTTACCCGCTACATTTCGGAAATAGTTCAAAATTATAAAAAACTGCGAAATATTTGTTTGATTACTTCGAAGGCTTGTTTTTAAGAAGGTTGTAGAGATTGCTTCCCTGAAGGAATATTCTTGCGGGGGACCCCACCAAAATGTTTTTAAATGGAGTCTTCCATATTGTAATATATCATTTGAAAGATAAAAAAAGAAAATTTTTAGTATAAAGCGGAGGTTGATCCATTCTGGAGTTATTTAAGATCAAAGTTCGAAAAAAGCCAATTTTTTCAAAAAAATCGTTACTTTTAATCGAAAACGTTTAAAAATTTTTAAAAATCTTAAGAAAGTTGAACCATAAAAATTTTTCTAACATTAAAATATAACATCACACACACAGTAAATAAGAGTTTGAATGTGTCAATAAGAAGCAGATGAAGAAATACATACACGCCCAATGTTGCGATAAAGAAACGTAAACGCTTCCGGTCTGTGAAACCGCTACAATTTTTCAATTGTTTCACATGTTCAATAATAATGGAATTCACTGCTGTGTTTGATAGGGACAGATGGCATAGTAGGGTACTATGAGTTTAAAATGTCTCTTGTGAATGTCAAGGAAATTATTAAATAAAGTTTCAATAATACTGTGGTCTCTAAGAACGGCATTACAGGTGTATATTTAAGGGTTAAGGTGTGTGCCTAACATGGAAGTACTAAATGCCGAGTGTTAAGCATGTAATGTTTAAAAATTTTACTGATATCGTGTTTTAATGTTCACTGCCAGTATTGTGAATCTATAGTTAACATTTTGTACACTAAATATTGGAAGACGTCCCATAAATTTTCAGTGTTATATGTTAGAAAATTTGTATATATAAGAGAATCGAAAGATGTTTTACGTCGCGAAAGTTTCCGCTCAAGAGCGAACGACCATTATATGTTTTTGTTTTGCTCAAGCAGCTTCCGAGAACGGACCAGAGAGTCAGTCTTGCTTCGAATATGCGTTAAGAAAGATTAAAATATACCGTATATGCAGAGAGATCAATATACGCCGAGAAGAGAGAGAGGGGGGAGGGAGAGAAAGATAGAGGGGAGAGACTGTACATCTTATTAATCTTGACATCTATAATTGAGACCACTAATTGATTATCGACCCATTACATGTATACAGAACGTAATCTCCCTTATTTATCACGTTAGCATCAAGCGAAAATCCGCAAGTTTAGATTCCTACGCAATAATGTTCTATGTATTAGTTCGACACTCGATGCCTACCATAGTAATGGAGACATGTACAGATTCGTAATATTCATAAACTTAAGAATACATAATAAAAATAGATAAACATTCGTTTATTATTATCTTTATAGTTGCGATGATCATATTTACAATAATAATGCGTAAATACATAAATAAAGTTAATCTTTTGAATCGTGTACTAATTTTCTAAAGATTGGAAAAGGCTAAATATAATAAAATATATTCAAATATTTCAAAAGTTTATTAAACATTCATGTGATACTTTTTTCAAGTTCGTATTATTTACTTGATATAAATCTCAAGACTAGATATATTAAGATATGCATTTGAGTTTTTTACATGTTTTTAAATGCGTGCCAAAAATTTAGAATTATAAAACAAAAGAGGAACTTAATCCAACAGTATCAATTTCGCGGTTTTCACGTGGAGACGCACCGATTATCGGGTCTCTCGCCGCGTCCTTTGTTCATCCGCCTTCTTTATTCGTGCCACGATCTTGAAGCTCGCAGTAGGAGGCCGAACAGAGAATCGCGTTGGTTTCGTCGCGGTTGCTATAAGCGCAGGCGGTTAAACGAATGGTGATGTCGGCATGAACCGGTATAGAGCAATGAAAATCTAAAGAAACGAAGAGAAAAGACGGGGCAAACAAAAAAAAACTAAACACTCGCAAGAGAAAATCGGGCCACGTGAATCTAATTCACGACGACGGAGATACGCGTCGGTCTTTCGAGAGTTTCGCGGTTTTACAGCGAACGCGTTGTAAAACGTCGCAAAGCCACCCCCCGAGTTACGTGACAGATCGGACAAGTAGCGCATGCACGTGCATGCATGCTGGCGAACATGTCTGCATGTCAAACTGCGATAAAAATCGACGACGACTTGATGCGTGACTTGATGCGTTACTTGTCTGCATGTAATAGAGTACAAATAAAATTTCGATTGAAGGACGAAGATTCTGTCTCGTGTTGCACAGTTTTCACATCTACGATAAGTAAGAGATTGCTTGGTGATTATGATAGAAGAGTGTAAAAAATAAGAAACTGAATATCGTTGGACGTATCATTGCTGTTGATACCTTATAATTTACTTATAATTGCTACATGTTTGCACTCCAATTTTTAAATCGTATCTATACCTCTCAATTATAAAACGACGCAATTAAATCTTACGGCTATTACATGGTTTGTTGCTTGGTGTATAAACCGGATGTGCTAAAGCGACGAAATGAAGATTTTGATGCATCGAGTAATATATGTATTTCGATTGATGATTGTTTTACTTCATCAAATCAACAATGTATAATATACATAATTTATATAATTACCGTTTTTAATTATATATACAATATTTTATTATTATTATTATTATTATTATATCATCACTACTCAATCGCATTGATAAACACTGATATTATTTCTCATCTCATAAGAGTTTCGAATCCCTCTCATCAGTTTTCATATTATGATATTCTCGATTCCAACTCTCCAATTGCACGGAGACCATTCGCGAGTCTATCGAAACTTCCATGATGCTTTTCAGACGAGAAAGGATAGAGAACGATGGCGGATGTAAAGTGTATGGTACGCGGCCGGACGTCGTATCCCGCCCCTGCCTTCCTCTCGCTGGCTCGAACAGATATTTTCGTCTCTTTACGAGGATGCGAGACACGTCGTGTATTTTTGCCTTTGGCGTTTCGCTCCGTCGCAGCGAACGACATCGTCGGTTCCACATCAGCATCATCACGCGTCTCTACTGACGAGCCGCGTCTGACGTCTCGTCACGGTAAACGCTTAATTCTGCTAGTTAATGCATCGCCGAATGAACAAGATGGTATCTCGGAAATCGACTCGATTCCGAGCTTTGACGACACTCTGCTAATAACAATATTCTGAAATTGAATAAAAGACGCACCACGCGAATTCGAGCGCCGAAGATCCGTGAAAGACGGCCCTTTATCGTAATCGTGACCGAAGTGTCACCGCTGACCTCACGCACCGATCGTGGGAGGGAAGATCTCGTTCTACCGCAAAACAGGACACAAACAATACAACAGGATCGTCTCACGTCCCGTTTATGAATCTCTTCATCGCGTGGGCCGTCGCGAAACGGTTGAGAACGGAAGGGAATTGCGTCGAAGATGCGGGCTCTGTTGCCCCACGTCGTGGAAAACAAACAAGATGCACGGGCTACCAGACATGCTGGTATTTCGTCGGACCCTCTCTCATGAGCATCGCCGACGAGGATCCGTCCAGATCGGATCACGCGCATGTAAAATATCGCAAGTCCTTTTACTTACGAGTATGTACCTACGCTTTATCGGTGCAAATTCCTCGCGGCGGTGCGGCGATGCAGCGTTGAAATGCGCTTTTTAATTCGCGAATCCTTGAACTTTGTTTTATCAAAATACGTTCGCCGTTGAGATGCGAATACATGTGTTTCCCGCAGGTTCGATTTTTAATTCGCCCGAACCAGACCGTTTTGCACGCGCTTATAAGGCGCGGCCGCGATCTGCGTATGCTTCCGGCTTATCGAAAATATGCTCGTCGGGACGCGTGAAGTGTTGTCGCGACACTTCTCGGTCTCGCTCTTGCCGCGTTACTTTTGCATACTCGTTCGTTCGGATTTCACTTGGACGCGAACGAGCGGGTGGTAAGATGCAATTCGAGTGTGTGTTGCAAAGTACGCTCTTTCTTCGCTTATTTAACGAACTTCACACGAACCTTTTTACCTTGTGCAATATCGAAAAGGTCACTGGTCTAATTTCCACCGAGGCATTAATTCACATCTAATCCGGCGTAAAATCAAATTTAAGTCGATGGAAACATGTCAGATTGCGCTCAGTTCACTCTCACTTCGATCCACAAGTTTAAGTGGTGTGGTAGCGAATTGAACCCGGTGGAAACGGTTGCAACTAGTTAAAACTAGGTAGTGTCAACTTGTACTTATCTCATTCCATGTTTGTGGGTGCTGTCAAAAGTCCAAAGAGGTTAGAAATCACATGTAATTCATCAATCGATGAGGTATAAAAAATCCGATAAGAAACTATAGAAACTTATAGAAATTTGATAGAAATCTATAGGTTCAGATAAACACACAAGTAAAAGTTAAGTTGGCCATACCGAAATATCAATCGTCTTCACTTCTACTCCACTTCCAGTGGAAACGGAACACTAAATTTGACCCGCACCGAAGTGGAACTGAATTGAGAGTTTCGGTGGAAACTAGATCACTGATAGGAAGAAAAGCGTGCTTCATTTTTTGCCGTACGGCGGCATTGAAACTAACTTTTTTCCTACCTGACATTTTTCGAATGATTTCTCGGTACTCGTATCACGGCGTAAACACGACCAGGCGAACATACGCGTTCTCTGAAGTACGCCGCCGGCTGTGCGGCAACGTACAATCGTACGGATGTGAGTAAAAACGGGAGAGCGATTTGTCAGCGCGTGGCGTCGCGATGCACACGGTAGGCACTCGTCGAAGGAAGACATTCCCTTCCAGCTTCGGGTGGCCGTGCGCGTCCCTCGCCTGTGCTTCTTTCGCGCCTCTCACGCGCAAATAGAGAGCCACCGGTGCCGACCATCGCGGATACGCACATTGCACGTGCGATTTATCATTGACGCGCCGTCCATTGATAAATTCCACGCATTCATAACGCCGCTACCCACGTTTTGTGCCAGGAGCCTCGGTTCGCACGAGACACACGATACCCAGGTACGATACGATACGATACGTCGCGATAGCGTACCGCATGCTCGCATACAACAACCCCGAGTCGCTGCAATCTAGCGCGAATACTCGTGTATGCATGCGAGAGAGCAGAGTTTTGCGCGCAAACAAAGCTACGCGTCTCCTCTAACCCTTAGCTCTTAACATCGATCTGTGGACCATCCAAAAATAAGTCTAAAAGTATGTCGTGCTTGAAATTATTCGAAAATTTTCTTGGAGAGAGAAAAATATCGTTGCAATTCTATTTTCTTTTAAAGAAAGATTAAATTCAAAATTTAACTATTTTTTCCGTGCTTATAAATAATAAGTATAAAAATAGCGCGGCTTATCAAACTGATGTTACATGATGTAACAATCAGGGTTAGGATTGTTGTGGGAACTAAATTATCTTATAAATTAATTGCCTGATTTACGTCGATAATTTTCCATTAAGTTATATTGTTATAATTAGAGACAAATATTTGTTATTGTAAATGAAAATAATCATATTAAAAGAGAAATAGAGAATGCTATTAGAAGTTATAGTAATAAATGACATTTCTCGCCACCCATGAGAAATGTACCCGTAACTAAGATGACTCGCTCAGAGGCTAATCGCTTTAATGAGACAATTAGGTGATGGTACTCATTGATAAGACGGGTTTGTTTTGTCTGCTTCAACTGAGGCGGTGTATCTCTTCTCACCCAGATTGCGGCACGTCAAAAGGTTCTCGCAGCTTGTTTCGTTCAAATAAATATTCATTATCGCTTTTCGCTCCCTTTATGAACAGTACGCGCGAATAGTTGACGAGACAAAAGATTCGCGGAAGGCGAGAGATAACGCTATCGATAATTTATTTCATTACTATCGTTGCACGGCGTGTGATAGTAATGAAAGTTGTTGTTTTTTTGGTACGAAGGGTACTCAATTACTTTAGCGGAAGAACGTAACTCTTAACGATATCGTTATACTATCTTTGCGTAGGTATGATAGATGATAAAAAAGCTGCACAATGATAATGTAACAATATTGAAGTTTCTTTTTGTTAAGAGTTCACCACACAACAGAATCCCATCACTTGTAATGCTTCTGGATTGTACAAAAATATAGTAATTATTTTATTTTAAATCAGAATATGAAATATATGTCCAGAAATGAATTATGCTAGAATATTAAAGTAAAATGGTAGCATGATGCATTGGATTTAATATTGATCTGTCGCTGTTTCGAGTATCTCCTCTCGTAATATGTTAGGAGGATATTTTTAGAGTCCGGTCTGCTCGCACGGCTTCCACGTTATTTCGTCGAGTGTTAAGAAAACCATGATTCGCACTTTTCGAGATAATAACAACGCGTTCTGATTTCTGTAACACTTTGTATTAAGGTCGTTGAAGTCTTTTTGAAGGAAAATAGAAACGAGAAAAATATACCCCGATGCAGGAAGGAAAGTAGGGGTGGAGAACCGAGCCGACAGTGTGCAGCGGACTATACTCTTTCCGGAGAGGGGAAGTGGAGGAGGAGGAGAAGAAGGAGGAGGCAGGCAAGCAGGCAGGCAGGCAGGCGCGAGGTGTGCCGCTGGGTGCATAAACAACGTTGTAAGTCGACGAAGCACGCGTGGCTCGCATAAAATCTCATAATGCCCTTGTCCAAACAAACGCACGGTGGCGGTGTTATGGCGTTCGAGAATTTACCACTCCGGGATCTCTTCTTCGAGAGTCAGGCCGCCGGAAGAATGTGGCCCAGGGGAGAAAGTTCCTGTGTCTGCGTAGGAGCAACATATCTCGAATATCTGGCCGTTTAAATGTATAAACCGCGTGTGTAAACCGCGCCCTGCGATCGAGAGTCGCATCCGGTCGAAGATGCCGCGGCGTCCGTTTCTTTCACCTGCGGGCTTAATCCGATTGTCGTGATTGTTCCTTCGGCGCATCCCTTCGGCGAAAGTGTGGGATTACAAGCGACAGATTAACGGGAATCTCTTGTAGAACACACTTTCCGGGATTATCCGAATTAGGGTGTGTACCATTATGCTGGTTTAGTGAAGTAAGATAATTCGTATAAAAATGAATTGTCGTTTCTATATTTTCTAACTACTTTATTTTTATTTATTATTTATTTCCATTTATTTTTCTGTTTTATTTATTAAGGTAACTTTACCTTATAAATTGGCTTACCTAAGTTTTGAGATTTTTTTCTAATTTTTTGCTGAGTCCAAAATTGAAAATTGCTGGCTAAATTCAAAGTAGGAAATATTTTTAAGCATTAATTTACAATGTGGGACAATTTCAAATATTTACAAGGGTATAGTGAACGTTTTTAGAAGAAGTATCATTTAGGTTGTATTGAGTATACATAGTCTAATTATGTTTTTCTCTTTTCCACACAAAAAGTGTTAGAGAAATGGATAATAAAGTAATGCAATGTTCCTTTTCTTAGTATTAAGTTTATAAGTTTATTAACATGTTTATTGATATATTAACATATAAGAATATTCAAAGAACTATTTTCATCAGCAAGCTATTAACTGAACAATTGATTTAACTTTCTCTCCGTAAGACCATAACTTATGAATCGCAGTTTAGTAGGTGAATTAGAATTTACGATTTGGAGTAATAAAATTATTACATAAATCATTGCGATGTGTATACTCATTATCGATCTAAGTTGATCATACTAGTTATACTTTACAAAGAATTTGTTTTTCTTTAATTATAAACAGAACGTTGTGACAAAAGTATCAAATTAAATACAGCGTTATAAAGTAGAAATATAGAACTACAATAATAAAAACTGCGAAAATTAATAACCATCCTCTGATAGTTATAGAAAGTAATAACTTAACCACGCAATCTTATCGTGAGAAATACAATCACGAAAATTCTACTTTTAACCTCAATGTCAACAACGAAATATATAAACTTAGCAGTCAACTGTTGCAAACAAATCACGTTGATAGCATGACATACTAGCATTATTGGTTCAATTCATGTAATTATTTATAGCAAGTAGGCCATATTGAATAATGGATGCAATTACCTTGTATTAATTATATCTATATATTCGATTTATGAAATAGAATTTATTACTTCAATTATTTATATATAATTATATATAGATAATAAATAATTATACAGATCATTGATATGATTTAAAAAATACACAAATATAGACCGAGATTATTGTTAAGTTATTTGACTATCATAACAAAAACTTATTTTTACAAAATCAGTGACTTTAACTTATTTGCTCTCAAAAATAATAAACGCTCGAATTGTTGTCAAACACAATAACTTAAGAACAGATTAAATTTACGAGCCGAAATTTACGATTATACATGTTAACAAAAAGATCTTTAATTCAATAAATATTATATTTACATATCTGGTGGAACATTTCGGCTATACTAAGCCTTCATTAGCTAACAAAAACATTAGAAAATTCTACTTTGAAATTAAGTTACATTACAATTTAAACATTGAACGAAAAATTTAAAAAATAGCAGTGGATGCAAAGGATGAAAAAATCGGTATTGTCAAAAATACGCATGTCATCGTTGTTTTCGCATACCGTTGAGGCTTTTGTCGATGGCAAATTAATTATATTTGCGTAAGTTAAAAAACAAAAACATTAAATATGAATGTAGAAATATATTATATTTTTAATCGATACCTGATACTTGGCAGAAGCAAATCAAGATGAAGAAAACGTGTATGTATATTTGATAGTCGGAAATGGAAAGGTTAAGAGATGCGAGATAATATAAGAAAGAGTAGAAATGTTAGGAAACAAACTTATCATGGGATAGAGAGAGAGATTAGTTAGGGATAGGGGTATATGCATCAGAAATTCCGTATCACTTTGTTTATTTAAACCCAGCTGTTATCTTTTAATGTAAATCTTTGAAATTAATCTTAAAAAACGCAGATTTAAAAATTTTGAAATGTTTCCAAACAAAATTATGATTTTTTTTTAATTTTATGATTGGAAATCATAAATGGGGGGGGGGGAGTCCACTATTCTTATTTATATTTTGGAAGCATGTATTGAGGATGATGATGGTAATGGTCGAGAGACGACAGAAACGATTGCTAACTATGTATCTTTATTGGATTTATTACAAGATTGATATTTTGTGCGCGACGGAGATGTGTTCACGTCCGAAGTCGAGTAAGATCTGTGTCTTGTCCGGGTCAACAATTTCACTTCTTAACCGCTGCAGATCGAACGGGTTAGAACGTGCTCTAACAATGGAAATGTACAAAATTTTATGACCACCGAATGTTAGAAAATTTATGACTAACATCCGGAGGTCATACGCCCGATTAAGTTAAACTTTCTCTTTTTTTTTCTTTTTCCCTGAGGGTCGTGGCAATTGTTTGCCACAATATAAAAAAATTTCTTGAACCTTAGTTTTGAATCGTCTTTCGATTTGTCCAATATAAGTAGCTTCACAATCTATGCAATCTTGTATACCGCACCCTGTTGTGATAAGGAATCGAGATGATTCTTATCTACCCGTATAAATTCTTTTAATGCTGTGGGAATTGTAAAAGCTATTGGAACATACAATTTTTTGGACAATGAAATGAAGTATTCGGAAACAGATTTTATATATGGAACCGTAAAAAACTTCGTTTTTCCTGATACGTTAGTAGTATTTTCCTCCGTCAGATAAAAAAGATATTTTAATCTATTGTATTATTGATTTTATGAAAATAAAATTTACTGGATAACAACTTTTTAATAAGATGTTAATCATCTCATTAAAATTTTTTGTTGAAAATGAGAATGAGAGAGTAAAATAATTTCCTAATAATATACCAAATCGAAAATATCTTTTTGTGACATAACAAATGGGAATTGAAATTGAGATATCTGCCGAAATAGGACGGTTTGTGGATCAGATCTAAAATGATTCATCTGTTTGTTTATCAAAACTGTTTATAATAGCACGGTGACAATTTCATTGATTTTAAATCTTCGGCATGTACACGAAATATTTCTTAATTTTAATTACAAATCTTTGAATTTTTACACAAATTAAGAGACTGTGTAGAATTTAAGTATACGACGAGATTATGCACATTATCATATAAACGATACATTCTACGATCATTAGATAGAAGGGAAAAAAAGTTGTACGCAGCTCGGTTTGGGCGATCTTGAGAACGAGATGAACGAATGTGCGCGGTCACCGAAGCGTAAAACAAAAAGCTAAGAGAAACACAGAGATGGTGAGAGGAAAGGCGAGAATCTTCTTAGAAACGGCATAAAGATAACCGCTCTATCCGCGAGGCGCACCGACCAACTCGTAATCCCTGTATAGGTCGGCCATATAGATTCGTCCGCACGCCGCCGTTGATTTTCTGTCCACTGTCAAGTTAACGACGCATAATGACAGCTGACAGAGTCGGCGGATACGGTTTTCCAGTTAGGCTTTCTTTTTCGTTGCGCTGAGCACCGGGTATCCGTGCCGTGGAAACCATAAAGCCGAACTCCAAACGGCTGACTTCAATACTGGCCGCCGACGGCCGCACGAACATCGTTCCTCGATTTTATCATCGATTCGCCGGGCCTCGCGAGAATCGTTAAGATCGGCTTTTTGCGAGCGGAATCGCGCCACTCTATCGTACAAATGGTGTTGATCTTTTCTTTCTTTGCCAACGCGCGCCCGGAGCGGCGCCTACGTCAAAACCATAAACCCGGCTAAAGTCGAGTAGCCGAGCAATTTCGTGGCGAAAATCGGCGTCGCCTGGAACGGCGATATTCTCGGACGATAAAGTCCCGAGTTATCGCCTGACTGTCGAGCGCGTTTATCGCTGAATAGAAAAATGTTGCGGGCAAAGCATCCTGCCTCAGGTTTTATTAGCGCTTCGTGTTTTCTCCGGATAACATCGTAATCATTAATATTTTACGATGAAATTAATATAGCCGGATAGCGCGACTAGCGAAAGTGTCCTTTCCTAAAAAGAAATTTTAGTATCAATATTGAGAATATTGATCATGTATATGTAAATGCACAATAAAAAATAATTATTATATAATATAATAGGAGT
>QKQZ01006467.1:0-21991 GCA_003595255.1 Solenopsis fugax | reverse complement strand
CGCGCAGTTAACAGAATGAGAGAGGCTGACTGACTGACTGACTGTGAGTTAATTTAAATTCTAAATTCTAGGGCACCGCCGTCTAAGAATTCTTACAATTTAGAAAAAATGATGCGTATAACAAATGCGAGATAACTTATAAACTAAATAAAACATAAAAATAAAGTTGATGCAAGAAACGGCTGAATTAGGACGAGGTGAGAGAGAGAGAGAGAGAGAACAGAAGCGAAGATCACAATTTAAACGGGGTTTCGAAAAACAGGAAAAATCGGTAGTTACGTAATAAAAGCATCGAAATCTCAACGCCGGACTAAGATGTCGAGGATCAGGGGCGTTATATGAAGTCTTAAGCTTCGCCAGCGAGAATCTTTGGGGAGGCTGCTGCTGCTGCTGCTGCCGTCGACCGATCGGAAAGTATTTCTCATTTAGCCTTTCAGGCTGCTCTCAGGATTACCCCTCGACCGATCCCACTTTCTACCGCCCACCGTTAGCCCTCTCGCTTGCACACGTCTACCGAAGACATCAATAACGCCGGCTCCAAAGTTTTGCCCCGCTTCAAAGTGTTTCTCCTGCCTTCTTCTCACCTCCCACCCTCTTTTTCCTGCATTTTTTATAGCTCACGTCCGATGGCCCGGGAAGCAATGAACTTTGCTCAAAAAATGACAAACGAGCGCGCGCAAGAAGTGGCGGGAAGCCAGGGCGCGAGCGGCGGAAATCTGTCGGGTTTGTTTCTGAATCCACCGTACGATACGGATCTGAAATTTCCCAGATAATCTTAGCTATGTTCTCCATATTAATATCGATCATTTACAAATTTTCAGTTATTTCCACCTTTCGGGAAATTTACCCGCGCTTTCACAAACAAAAATTAAAAATCCTCCTTTATAAGGTAAAATTTAATCTCGCATTCTCCTCGGCAGTCTCTGCAGGTCGAACCGCAACCATTCGCATTCCACAACCATGCAGAGATAGGTCACGAAACGGAGGAGGATAGGGAACACTGGCAAGACCGAAATCCGAACTAACAAGGGGCAGTCTCGGATGAGAGGCGCTCGAAAAGAGAAACGAAGAATCGGGAGTGCAGTTGAAGGCGATGCATCAAGTAGATCAAACGTTTTCTGTTGGTTGCCTCCTCCTCTCTCCTCTCCTTCTCTTTGCGAGGACTACGAAGAATCGCCGAAAGCCCGGACAAAAAAAATCTCTTAACCAAATGACGCGAAAGAAAGATGATTCGATCGTCAGCGAAAGGGAAAGAAGGAGCAGAGCAGGGTGGTGGACAGGAAGGAAAGCTCCCTGAAATTTTAAGCTCCTTCGAAAAGAGAGCGGCCGATAAGAGGTTGGGACGAACACGCTCGCGGCGGGAGCGGGGCAAATAAAAAGTTCTGCAAATTTGAGTGGTGGTTTTAACGCCGATGTACGAACCACCGTGGCTGACCGCCGATAAAACCGCTCCTCCCCCGACCCTTCTACCCCGCAGGCCGATGCCGAAGGCGATCCCGGCTGCGATCGATTGTAATTAAATGGAAACGCTTTTACGTCCACGATGGGCTCGTTACGCTTATCGCTCCATTTTTCCTCTCTTTTTTTTTTTGTCGCGAAATAATATTTTAATTATTACAGCCGCGCGAGGCGCGACGTCAAGCGCGGATTTAGCGACGATAAAAATGCCTTACTGAAACAGCGATTTCTTAACGCGAAAGATAAAGCCCTTGCGTTAAGTATAAATCTATAGTACAAATCTATGTGCGGGACTTTTTTTCTCTCTATTCTAACGTCATTGCAATTTTAACAAGTGTCAGCCATCGCAAAGTGGCCGCAAAAATGCTGAGCTTTTAAACGCTTTTTATTTTTCAGCAACTACATTGCAGCTAACGTTAAGCAAAGCTAAATAACATCCTGCTTTAAACACGAGAGGATGATTCATCAAGATAATTCTGAAATAATTCTGAAAAACAGTGTGTACGATATATTCGAACATCACGCATAAACAATTAATATACAGAGTGAGCCGACAACCGCGCGCTAGGTCAAAATAAAGAATAATAAAAAATAAAAGGGAATGAAAGATATAAGAATTACAAAAGTTGATTTTTTTTTTAATAAATAAAGCTGTCTTCAAGTGAGCATTGCAAGAAAGGTTATTCTATAACCTTAATTTGATATTTCAGAAATCCTAGTTGTATCACGATTTCCAATCCATCTTGTATATTATTCGAAAAAAGTACATTAATCCTGTACAATACATTTTTACTGGGAATTGCTTAGTCGACATAATTATGTGTTCACTATATATTATAATAGCTATAAGTTTCAGTATCATATTTTATATTACGTGAAAATTGCAGCAATGTTACAGTTGTATTATAAAATTTCGTCTTTTTTCAAAAGTAATGATGGTACATTTATATCATCTTATTATAATTAATTACTTTTTTGCATAATCTATATAGTTTCAATGTTTAAATTCTATATATTGAAACATCACATACTTGTTATATAAATGATATGTGTACACATTTATATTATATAAAAGAAAGCAATAGATACAAATAATTATGATATAAATATCACGAAATATTTGCTATATAAAGTATTATTATTTCCACATTATATAGCAATTATAAATTGTGTCGACTGGGTAGTAGCCATAGTTTTATTCGAATTCTCCTGCAACAAAGTTACATTTATCGAGCGCGGTGGCATGGCATCACGTTTTACATCCTTTTTTTTAACGTGACATCGTTTTCTCGTAACTATAGCACGGTCATTACATTAATGTCATGTAACTACTAGCAGCACATGCATCACGTTATATCGGGAAATGTATCCGCGTATATTCTTATCGAAAAAATCTTAGTTATTTGTCGTGCAATACAACATGAACACGCGTATTTATACATTTCCATGTAAGCATTAACTTAATTAATAAAAATCCTCTCTCTTTCTCTCTCTCTCTCTCTCTCTCTCTCTCTCTCTCTCTCTCTCTGCGTTTCTGCCCAGAGTTAAATTGATTTAACTTGAAATTAATTTGAGGTTCTGAATTTCTTATTGAACGTCTAGCATATTCGCGATAACGTCCAGATGATAAAATTAAGCGTTTACATTTCCGTGCAATTTACATTGTATACCGTAATGTAATTTTTCGGTTGACACCTTTTACATTACATATATCTTGGTATCGGCAACGGCTGCCCAAGGTCCGGCGGATCCATGTTTCCGGCAAGTAGTAATACCGCAAATGCGGTCAGCCGCCAGTCCAGAATCTGATGGAAATCGCCGGCCGCAAATCCAGATTTCCACGAGAATCGCGAAACACGTCCGACATTCTCGATGAGAAATCGTAGAATTTACGTGCCCGCCGCCACCGCCACCGCTTACATTAAATTAAAAGCTTAATTAACTGCCCACTGCAAGTGGCAATCAATAGCCGACGGAATTCTGTAATAAACCGCCGCCTTATTAATTTACGCACGAGATTGAAAATGATGTCAGGAATCAACGGTGCCGTGTGATAGCTATGAGAAAAAATATTTTTGAGCCAGCGCTCTAGAGCTACAGAAAAAAAATTAAATGCGAAAAAATAACGTGATATTTTCCTTGTCTCTAAATTTTTAGACCTATTATTGACATATTTACTCTTGTTATTTCAAGAATTGCTGAATCGCTCTTTTAGAAATAGATATTTACGCGATTAAACGCTAGATGATCGAATTATCGAACGCAATGATAAAAAACTAGCGGCAATCGCTGCACGTGTTGCAACGATCGTCACGCACGATTTCAATCAAAATAACCGCGGTGTCAGCGCTGTCACCGTCGTCTGCGTGTGTGCGAGCAAATATCCATTGCAAAAGTTGACTCGCGACAAGCCGATGCGTGACCTACTGACGTCAACCGCCGACACCGCGTTGTTTTCAGAGATGTCGGCGTGTGTGACTAGTTTTACGTCATAACTTCTCGTTACGGTCCCGATATCCCGAACAAGTTTACTCATATCTCGACGTTTTTTCCGCCCAGAGTTTATCAAGACCCCCCTGGATACGTCTGACATAAAAATAGGAGATGGACATTGCGACAACCGCGATTGCCGCAATGACGAAGTGACGGCAGGAGATACATTCTATCGATAACTTAATATCACAAATATATCTCAATAACATGTATTCTTTGATTAAATTATACGTCAATCTAGTTAAGTGTAAACCAATTGTAATCAATTTGTAAGTCGATTCAACGAAAGGCGGCAGATGGATATTCAGATTAAATATTATTTCATTTAAGGATGTGTGGGACATATCTCAAAACATTACCAAAAATATAAAAATTTCATAGAATATTCTAGTATGACGTTTGAGTATCTGTGTAAAATTTGAGCACAATTTATTGCTTTATTACTTATTGGTTTAAAAGTTATTTAATTTTTTGTTTACTCTTGATTCTTATGTAAAATCGCATTTTGCAGTGCTTATTTACAAATTTGATGGGAAAGTAGCATTACCAATTAAATCAAAATTTTTACATATACTAATAAAACTAATAAATATTCGTATAAAAATTAATTTAGATCTACTTACTCTTTTAAAAGTTATTTATTACTGCAGTAATTTTCGTTCCAAAAACCATTATAAATTAAATTTTTTATTGTTTTCTTCTTTGCAACTAGTTTCTATACCAAAATTCAGGCATTTGCGATAAAAATTTTTTGTTGTTAATTAGGAAAAAAAGAATAAACCTAGAAAAGCCTTCAGTTTTTAAATTTCAATAACTTTTAGCTCGTATTGTAGAGCCAAAATATTCTTAAAAGCACGCCGGATGTTCTACATAGATAAGAGCAGAGTTTAGGCCAGAGGTGCCAAATTTATACGCATTCGCGCAAGCCTCACCTGCTGTGTCAATAGCGATAACGATGTATGTACCGATTATGGCAACCGTTTTATCGTTGAGAGCGCGCAGATTCTTCGGACGATAAATTATGTATGAGCGCTGTCGCAAAGCTTGCCGGGCGAAGGGTAAAGGACAAAGGGCAAGAGGGGTAGTACATACGAGACAGGAATACATATTTATTCATTCAACGGGCGCATATTTTTTTGCATAATGCAGTCTGCGCGCGCGGTGCCCCCGATCGCGTCGACGCGCGACGTCGTCTGAAATATCGGGAGTAATTCCACTCGCGAAGGGAAGAAAAGCAAAAAAAGGGCAAGAAAGAAAGGAAAGAGAAAGAGAAAGAGAAAAAGAGAGAGAGAGAGAGAGAGGGGGCGACGTTCTTACATGTCGCGGAAAGCGGGGTAGCTCGAAACACGAAAATCGCGGAGGACACCGGGTTTACAGGAAACGACGCTACTAAAGAGACGCATAATTATCATAGTTACGCGCAGTTATGGCGAGCGCCGAATTGTTAAAATGTTGAGCGGCGAGGAATTCTGGACTCGGGCTCAAAACCAGTTCGTGAATTTAGGAAATTCAAGCTGCAAGCGGACACACGCGAAAAGAACTCGCTGGAATTAATCACCACCGACTAAAATAGCTGAACTGCGTGACATAGTTGCATCTCTTCCCCTTCCCTCTTTACTCTCTTTTTTTCCCTCTCGACAAAATATAAAACTACATATTTGCACAGGAGCACATATTTTATATAATTTATATTATATCTTTGTAATGTATATTAATATCCGCTCGTTTTAATATTCTGCGTTTTAAGAACTTGCTCATTCGAGTTAATTCCAACATTTTAATCACATTTCATTATATTTCATAACAATAAAACGCCATTTTATTTTAAAATAAGCTAACTAATGTCTGAATAAATTATTATTTTATATGCGTGTGCGTTGAAATTTATTATTTTAACAAAAAACATATCGTTAAAAAACCAATCATATTCTTTAACAAATTTAAAAAAAAAACAATCTTTTCTGTAGTTGAATTGTTAGTTTCAACATGTTAATTTGTATGCACTTAGTAAATAATAAACTAGTAAGTAATAAATTTGAATCAAATTTACGACATATTTCTCAAGTTGCATCATTTAGCTCCATTGTTTTAATTAAATTAATGACATATCGCGCGCGAGAAAGAATAATGGCAACACAGAAATGATTGAAAAATAAATTGGATACAATTCGAATTTAAAAGTGTACGTTCATAGTATTTTTTTTATCATATCATATATTTGTTCATGACATCGAAGATACCGGAAATGTTTCTCGTTTCGCAACGTCAAGTATTTCGACCGGGCGTGCTGTCGAATCGATTTGAAATTTTGACAAGCAAGATTTAGGCAACAAACGCGCGTTCACACATACCGACACTTTGATCGCAACTGAGACCAACTATTTGATCAATGGTCGCACGTCGAGGCAACTCGAGCCCAGCTTATAATATCGCGGAAAGTATGCGCCCTATGCGCCAAACCTTGCGCCCAGCTAAATATTTGGCCGTGCTGTGGGCAGATCTGCTAAAATTGTTCGGTATCCCACGCTCACCCCCAAAATAGTTAACAATAATCGATAGACCGCTATTTTGTAACAAAGTGATGACAATGCATTGTTGCGAAATTGCGATTAAAAGACGCATCGCGCGGCATAATCTCCTACCGCCGTCCTTAATAACAATGGAGTAGGTAGTATATTATGCTGAATTAAATTTTATGATTAAAAATAATGAAATATTAGTTTAATTTTAATAACTAATAAATAGATAAACACGTAATTTCAAGAAATAATAAAATATTTTATTAAGTAATAAAGTTTTGAATTTCTTGAAAAGTTTCGTCATTTCTGAAATTTTCCATACAGAGCACAGCATAGAAAAAGTATTGCAAAATATTGCTGCAATGTTTCAGCAACATTGCACCAATGGTAAAATGTCCACTTCAGAAATATTGATACGTAATGTTGCAGCAACATATATAATATTGTATTGATATTATTGCAACATTTCTAAAGTGGATATTTTATCGTTGCTGCAATATTACTGAAACATCGTAGAAATATTTTTGCAATGTTTTTGCTGTGCTGTACGGATTGTCTCTTTTTATTATAAACAAGAAAATGAATGTTCGTTATTTTCTTTATTCTAGATTTTGGGCAAGTCTCCGTGGGCACGTCAAGTTTCGCGATACACGAGCGTATGTTCGGACATCAGGCCTGGTGTTTAATATTTACTATGCGGGCCACGTTACAGTAGTTACGACACGATGGATCGGAGTAATAATACGGCCGGCACGCCGGTACGTTCAGTCATATTTCATGCTCTTAATACAGTTCCAACGTAATATTACTTCGTCGCCGGGGCGGGCGTCTCTCTTCCGGGTCCCGAAAGTTGCCAATAATTTTACGTAATCGCTTGAGCGTCCGGCGCATTATCTTGTTCCGCGGGAACGCATCTTCTTAATGCGTGATCTGCAAATACGAGCAAGCGCGGCGACAATCTGCGAATCAAATCGCCATCGAATTATTGGAAAAACAAGCGTCGACTGTTTTCGCGTTGAACGATTGATTAATTATTGAACAGCTTTTAATTTCAGAGCAAGAGATATTACATGTGCTGATTGTGTGTTTGCGGAACTCCGATGTTATTATATGAAAAATCGAAATGTTGTATAACTGATAATTTCAATAATGTTGAATAAACATCTGCAAAAAGCATAAAAAAATCAAGCGATTTAATGCATAATTATCTCAAATATTAGTTATCTTTATTGCACAGATTTACTAGCGTAAATAAACTCTATAAGCGTGTTCATAAATTATTAGAAAAATCACAATTTTATAATATATTAATATTATAATACTTAAAATATTATAATACTTAAAAATACATATATTTTAGCAAGATTGAGCAAGTTAATATTTTTTTTAACAAAATTAAGAAGCTAAACGTTATGTTAAAATTAAATCAAATTAAATTAAATTAAATTAAAAGTTAATTTTGATAAGCATAATTCATATTAAATTAAAAATCGAAGTTATTAAAATTTAAAGATTACTCAAAAGTTAGATATTCAAAACAATTATAATATGGATCAAACAAATTTAATATTTTATTTGTAAATCAAGTTTATTTGAAAAAACAAAGAAACATTGTTTTTTATATGAGAGTGTATTTTTCCTTCTATAATTGTTTTCTTTTATATAGATAAATATTTAACTTACAAGAAAAAAAGTTAATAAATTAAATTTATATGTGTTTCAAAAATAACTAGTTAAAGTTAAAAATTAAATCATTTAAAATTATAATAATCAAGTTCAAAGTTATTAACTTTTTAACTAGTTGTTACTTTCCAACTCTGTATTTTAGATATTTTATTTTAATTATAAACAATAATTTTGTCGATAATATAAATATATACATATATACATATATATGTATATATGTTGTATACTGATACATTCTACAAATTATTTTGCTTATACACAAAATTAATTTTTATTTATGAGTGATAATTTTTTATCGTATGTATGTCACACACACATGTATAATAATACATACATATATCTAATTCAACCATTCATCCCGCATTAATGGATTCGTGGCGCCATCTCTGTTATCATTCGAAATTATTTCAACAAAACATCCTCGTCTGTCGGTAACATGTCATTTTATCGTTTGTATCGACTGTCGAGAAATTATCTCTCAAATACGACAGTCACTATTAATATCTTTCCACTTCTATGTTACTTTCTATCTTTGAATCCGCCGAACTCACTTGAAAGTCGCGAAAATTCATTTGAGACTGACTGGCCTTCATAATACCCTTGTTCTCTTTGGTACCATAAGCTCCATCAGCTGAGGGAGATGGAGCAGCATGGAGTCCACGGACCTGACTGCGGAATCTGACCGGCTTCGTTTTTTCCGCGTAATCTCTGCGCCGGAGAAGGCGGAGCTGGTCGAACGAGTGTCCTAATCGCCTTTCACTCGCCGTCTCGTTCGGCATTTGATCGATTTTGCAACTCTCGCATTGCTATCGACCCCCTGCGAACTGACGGTTATCGCGAGCGACGTCAACTGTTTGTCCAGTTATCGTGTTATTTTGCGTATACGCACGAGCCTCCTCACGTTATCGCACGAGCCCTCTGCAGTGGGAATCTCCCGTCGTCTCGCCGGGAGGACTTCGAAGACTTTTGGTGACATGCGGTAGTACACCACCGTCAGATCAGCCTACGAATCCCACGAAGCAACAACGACCAACAATGTTCTCCTTGAGGAACGTCGTCTCCCTTATTTCGCAGAAGTTTGCGAGAAAGCTGCATCTGTCGAAAATCCGGTGAGTATAGGAACGATTCTGTCAAAGGCTCATGCAGAGACCAGGATTACCTAATATATTATCTAATATCTCAACAGCGAAAGAAAGACTTTTCTGTAAAACATATTTTAATAAAGAATTCATTTTTTTTTAATTAGGATTTTTCTTAGACTAAAATTTTGTATATATATATATATAATATGTAAATTATTTTATTGTAACATTTTAAATAACATAAATCCCTTTTCTATATTAAATATTTTTTTAATTATTCTACTCTTAAACCTATTCTACATTTATGTCAATGTAAGTTGGATAGTAACTAGATAAAAAGTTAAAAAAGAAATAATAAAATCAAAAAGTTAATAACTTTTAATTTAACTTAGTTAATTTTAAATGATTTAATTTTTAGCTTCAACTAAATATTTTTGAAACGCGTAAACTTTAATTCATTAATTTTTTTACTAAATGAAAAATTTATCTGTAAAAGAAAAAAAATGATAAAAGAATGAATACATTCCTACAATAAAAACAATATTTCTTTGTTATTTCATATAAATTTTATATAAAATAAAATATTTATATATAAAACATTATATTCAAATAAAAATATTAAATTTGTTTGATAATCCATATTATAATTGTTTTGAGTAATCTAACTTTAAAAACTTAGGAATTTCTTATTTAATAAGAATAAAATGCTTATAACAATTAATTTTATAAACCATTAATTTTAACTTAATTTAATTTAAAAAATATATTAACTTACCCAACCCAACCCTGAGTAAATGTAGTAGTAATTGGTTGTAAAATATTCTAGTTATATGTCCATTTCTATCAACATAAGTTAACTCCAATCTTGATTTTTTAAATGAGAAAAAGATAAGAAAGAAGTTAAACTGGCAATGAGATTAAAGTTAATTAATATTGGTAAAAGTGGACTTACCACTGTGAGTTACAATTATTTGTGACTATGTTTAAGCTATTGTAGAATAGTCCTTACAACTGCGTCTTACAACCACTTACAACCACGTTTACACAATTGTAAAATGGATTTTGCCCTTAAATTGTAAAACATTTGATATGAACAATTATTTTTCAATTTACGAGTTAGAGACTATAATAAGTTGTAAGTATATGAAAGATACTTATTGATATAAGTAATGAATGTAGAATCTATAAATACTGAACCATGAACAGAAAATATCAAAGTTAAAAGATAATTTTATTTTTATCTGAAATTATTTTATACACATTCTGTGTGTTTCTGCCAATATACTTTTACTAATTTTATTAATAATCCAAAAATATTAAATATATTAACATAAAAAGTTATGATTTCTCACTATTTTTATTGGATTTTGAATTTTGTTGTTTACAGGCAAGAAGCTGTGATCATTGATGGGACGAAAATAGCAGAGGAGATTCAAGAGGAATTAAAGATGGTTGTAGAAACTTGCACAAATGCAGGAAAGAAAAGGCCAAAGCTGGTGGCAATATTAGTGGGAAACCATCCATCCAGCAAGGCATATGTTGGTAGAAAAATGAAAGCGGCAAAGTCAATAGGTAATTTTATTTTTATCCTCACAGCAAACAGATAGTTTCCGCCGCTGAATTCGTAAATTAATCTTATTTATTGATCATCAGGAATCGAGAGTTATACTATTCATTTGGGAGAGAATATATCGCAAACGGAGCTTCTTAACGAAATCGACAATCTCAACAGAGATCCATCCGTCGATGGTGTTCTGGTACAGTTACCGCTACCAAAGGGTATGAATGAGAGAGAAGTATGTCAAGCGATAGTTCCTAAAAAAGACGTAGACGGTTTCCACTTGGATAACCTTGGTAATCTAACATTGGACAATAGCAGTATTGTACCAGCCACAGCTTTAGCTGTCAAGGAACTGGTCCTTAGAAGCAAAATCGAGACCTTTGGGAAGAATGCCGTGGTTGTGGGTAGATCGAAACATGTTGGGCTGCCTATCGCGTTGTTACTTCACGCCGATGGCAAAGGTGATTGAATTATCAATTTGGGAAAAATTTCGTATTCTAAAGTCGTAGCGAGATAACATATTCTGACGTCATAGACCTCTCAAATAGTATCACTTGTGTATTGTTTGTTTTGTCTGCAATATTATCTAAATTCTCGGGAATGCCTCATTTCGTAATAATTTCGTATCATTTCTTTTATTTTTATTTGTCAATTCATGCCTCTTCTTTTTTCAATAAGAGAACTTTCTCACAAATTAAAGTTTTATGCGAAATATTTATTGCTATTTAGCAACACTATATTAGTCGCTGAATAATCATCAGTAAATAACAATTTAAGAAAAATATTAAAATAATAAGACTTCACAATAATAAATTGCAAATTAATATTTTTATACATACTTTTCACACAAATTCAATTAAAATAATTTTTATTTGAAAATGTGATTATATTATATTAAATTATTTTTATTTATCCATTGACTGATACAGTAACGCTACATAAATTTCGTCAAATTTTTATATTTTTTTCTTTGGTTTTTTTAACTAATTGAACATGTTATTTTCAGGCGAAACAGGTGCAATGGACATGACAACGACAATCTGCCATCGTCACACACCTCACACAGAGTTGGAAAAGTACACGAAACTGGCGGATCTTGTAGTAGTGGCGGCCGGGGTTCCTGGCTTGATTACCAAGGAAATGATAAAGCCAGGCGCTTGCGTCATTGATGTGGGTATCACCAGAGTGAAGACAGCGGACGGCAAGTATCGTCTGGTGGGAGACGTGGATTACGACAATGTGAAAGAGGTCGCCGGGCATATCACGCCGGTTCCCGGTGGCGTTGGCCCCATGACGGTGGCGATGCTGATGAAGAATACGGTCACAGCCGCTATGAGGAATCAAGAAGACACGAAGCAACCCGATCATTTAGAAGAAGACAACAAGATATTTGTATACTGACACATAACAAATACCTTGTTTTAGGATCTCGTTTAATAATCGATAGATACATTTTGTAATACACAAATGAAGTATTATTCTTGCGAAGATAATTATAAATAAAGCTGTTTATTCGTTAATTTAAATAATATATGTTTATCAGGCCGTTTAAATGATATATGTATATCTATGTTAAAAAGAAAAAAAATGTACCAAATAAAATCTGTTTCTTTTATATTTTTAAAATGTGATCTTTTTGCTTATTAATAATTAAATGCTTGTTAATTTTATAAATAAATAAAAAATAATCTGAAATAATTTTTATTTGTGTTTAAAAATTATTTCAGAAATATTAATTTCAGATCTTCAGAAATATTCGCTATAGACTTTAACAATATTAACTGCAGCTCTAGAAATATTGGGTGCTTTCCATTTAATGACACAAGTCGACACAAGCATCGTTCTATCTTTGTTACTCATTGAATATCAATAAAAAATAGAATAATGTTTGTTTCGACTTGTGTTATTAAATGCAAAGCATCCAAAGCTTCAGGCTCCAAAAATACAGAGATCCGCTACTGTTCCCTGTTATCTCAGATAGTGCGAATTTCGAAAGCATAAATTCTTTTTTATTATTAACTGCATCCACTCTGTAATTTTCCATGTGTATTCGTTAAATATCACGTTATAGTTACATTCTATTAAACCGCGTTCCTTTCAAGCTTCTTCAAGAAAATTTTGAAAACACAAGTGGGGTTAGTTCTTATCGTGTCACGCGTGTCACGCGACTATTCGTCCGACCGCGACGTGGGCAAAAAACATAAACAAATGTCAGTAAACTATGATATTTGCGAGCGCTGTCCGTTTCGTCAGGCAAAGCGAGAGAATCCTTTGCTCAAGGAGAATCAGCTTAACTTGCGATCATTCGAGAGCTCTGATATCGAACACTATTGAAATGAGTAAACCCAAAATTCTGATTACACGACCAGATATACCTGCTGCAGGCGTAAATTTGCTGCGTAAACGGTGAGTCATTTTAATAAATTATTATCATCTCAATCCAATATTTCTGCTTGGTTTTTTTACAACTTTATGCCACACTTGCCACAGTCTAATTTCATATTACGCCAAATGTAACAAGTTCAACATATTTACATCTTGTAAAATGTATAAAATATACATTTATTACTTAATTTGATTCTGCTGTGAGTTTAACAGAGATTGTTTTGTTATTTAAAGATATCATCTTATAATATGGGACAAACCTGAGCCAATATCACATCTCGAATTATTGACTAAGATCCGTGGAGTTGACGCTGTATTCTGTGTGTTAACGGATAAGATAGATAATGAGATTCTGGAATATGCAGGCCCACAGTTGAAAGTCGTGGCGTCTATGTCAGTGGGCTTGGACCATCTAGATATAAGCAGCTTGCAAAGAAGAAGCATTAAAATTGGTTATACTCCAAATGTCTTGACTGAGAGCACTGCAGAGCTGATAATAGCTCTTTTACTAGCCACATCAAGAAATGTGATACAAGCAAACTTAGCAATTTTCAAGTAGGTTGGACAAGTATATTAAAGATATGTTATATAATGGCATAATGCTTTTGCAATTGATATGTTGAGAATGAATACATTGTTATGCTTATTACAGAGGTGAATGGACATCCTGGTCACCCACATGGATGTGCGGCATAGGACTGGCAGGGAAAACTGTAGGAATCGTTGGTATGGGTAGAATTGGCTTTAGAGTTGCGGAAATACTTAAGAGTTTCAATGTTGCCAAGATATTGTACAATAGCAGAACTGTCAAACCGGAAGCATCCAAATTTGATGGCGAAAAAGTGCATTTTTCGACATTACTCAAGAACAGTGACTTCATTATAGTAACTGTGGCATTAACACCCGATACAAAATACATGTTTAATGCTGAAGTCTTCAATCAAATGAAGAGGACGGCTATATTCGTGAATGGTAGCCGCGGGGATGTGGTAGATCAAAATGCGCTAATCGAAGCCTTAGAAAGTAATAAAATCGCAGCAGCTGGTTTAGACGTCACATCACCGGAGCCAATACCATTAGACAGCAGACTTTTACTGCTAGATAATTGTGGTACGTATATCAATACAGACTTTTATCAGGAATTTTATAGAATGTTAAATATATGATAATACTAATCTGCATTTGCATCCTTTTAGTGATTTTGCCTCACATAGGAAGTGCTACAGTAGAAACTAGAAACGAAATGGCCCGTATCACAGCGAAAAATATTATAGCTGTCTTAGAAGGAAACCCTGAAGAAATGCCTGCAGAATATGTGCATGCAAATTCTTAACACTGCTGTACGATGTAGAATGTGAAAAATTACCGATAATCATATTGTGATATATAATATTTCTCAGTCTAAGATAAACTTATTTATTTTTCCAATTTATATATGTATATTATAGAGTTTATGTAATTTATATAAGAGTATATTATGTAATTATAGAAATCAGTCTTGGAAATCAGTCTTTCAAAATACAAGGTATAAATTAAGCAGCATCTATGGAGAGAATTATATATATATATATATTGCCTTCTATTATCTCAATGTCTTTAATAGTAATAGAACTTGCTCGTACACAGTAAAATGCAAAGCTGAAGTCGCAGTGGCTTTAACTTGACTCGGCACTAAACCTTTGAATAGACCTCGCACGCCTTCCTCTTTTACCGTTATCCTCAAGCAATCCAATAACCCATTGCATTGGAAAAACTTGCCAAATCCTTTACGGCCGTGCTGAAAACCCTGTATCTGCAATCTCTTTCTAGCGAGATCAAACGGATATACGATCGTTTTCGCTAGGAGTCCAGCGGCGCTACCAGATAACATAGAATTATAGAAACTGATATTGGTATCAGAGGTACATCTCTTATAGAAATCTGTGAAAAGTCCATAGAATGCGAATTGCAGGCCAGTGTGTGGAGCAATTTGCAATAAAGTCGGTAACAGACCGGAAAAGAAGACTTTTGACGATTCTTGTCGAAGAATCGAACTGAAAAAAAAAGAGACGATATGTATTATTCAAAAGTAAAAGAATATTTTTTAAAGAGATCTCTGTGCTAGTAAAACACTCTGAATTATGATTTTTATTATCCACAATGCTATTAAAAGTAAATTTTTTATAACTTGCCTACAAGAATGTAATACTCCATTGTACACCTGATGATTATTCGACTGGGCCACTAATCTAGTTCTCACAGTGTCGAAAGGGAACGAGACGATCATCGCCACGCTGCCAGCACCAGCTCCGGCGACAAACTGCGTCGTGTGACGCCATTCCTCAATTTGTGAAACTTGTTGCAGCATTTTTGTAAATACGTTGTAGGAATAAAACTACACATACAATCCAGTAAGCAAGAAACATTAAAGCAATATTTAAAAAGGTTGATTTCATGTTTATTTTCAAACGTTTTAAAATAATATTGTAAACAAACATTTGAAAAAGATTATTTGATACAAAACTTTTTTCGAAATATTGTACAAACATTTGAAAAAGATTATTTGATATAAAACTTTTTTCGAAATATTGTTGAAATACATTACGTATAACATATTTGATTATATATTATTAAATATTGCTGTAATAACATAATAGTAATAATTTTATGCTTACTGGAAAATGATATATTGTTAGAAGAATAGAAACATGTCTTATAATTATATTAATAAGTCTTATATAATAAAGCTTATAAATCTATAATAGAGGTCTTTGAAATTATAACATAAAGTGGTACATTAACTATGATTATGCATCATATAATCATTGAATAAACTTTATTTGGCACCTGAGTAGTTCCATAGAGAATTGAGAGTAATTGTGCAGGTACATGACCCTTCCATAAAGCAGCAGGTCCTTCTTCTCTTATAATTAGCAGGAAAGCTTGTGACATAGATCTATATTTACTAATGTGACTCTTTGAAATTGGTTCGACTTGCAACTGCAATAAAAACAGTAGTTTATTAATTACAGGACTAAAAAAAAAATGAATCAAAGTGCACACTTTATCACGTAAAACAATTTACTTGAAATCTAATTTTTATAACATCTAAAGGTTGACATAGAAATCTCGTTATAAAACCACTGGCAGCGCCTGCAATTGCGTGATTTGAGTTTGGCTCTGCGGTTTTTTGTACCGAAAAGCCCATAGTCACTCTAATACATATGCAATTATTAAATCATAAAAGCAGTATGAAATACAAGATCACATAATAAGTACTTATTTAAGATTCTATTTTGACTAGACTTGCACAGTTAAATAAATTAAAGAAGCATCAGTAAAATAAACGGTCACAGTTGACAATAATTATGTCAAGTGAAACACGATCATAAGGAACTCGAGACTCGAGCCTCGTGGATTCTTATCATATGCCTTGCTGATCAGCTGATGTTGACCTACTCTAACGTGACCTACCTTCACCTACTTTTTGAAAAAAAACCGCGCAAGCCGCGGTGAATCTCATCTCGTAGGAATTATCAGTTATTGCAAAAGTGCGTGATACAAAAATTGGAAGAATCGAGGATGAAATCGCTTGTGTGCATGTGCTACTTGTTTTGCGTGGTAATTATCGGTTTTGCGCTTGCATTGCCGATAAACAAAACTTCAGTCAATGTGATACATCCTATTGTTCCTGACATAGGTATAAATGTGAATACATTCTACACGGAGCGTTCGGGAGCATTGAATTAATTCATTTCACTTAAAAATATCGATGCAATGATAACCGGACGCTGTGTTGGAATAATGAAATGCAAATTACAGAATAAAAATCTTTTACAGTTAGAACATCTAATAAAGACTTGCTACGGCTTTACGAATCGTCGCAAGACGCGGAAGTTCGTCCCGGTTTATTCGAGGGAGATATAGCCGTAACCAGCGAGGTATTACGTGCACATCACTCTCCTTTTTCCATTCTACATTTATTGTAATGCATTTCGTTTTTGCATAGTATTTCGATTACTGGCGCGTCGGTTTACGCTGGGACGTTTTTCCGGAAAGGTTGTGGGAAAATAGGACAGTTCCTTACGTAATTAGCGCCCTATACGGTATGTGCATAAGAGTATATCTTTTTTTTTACGTTGCATTTAATACTCGAAAATACAATAAAAGTGAGAAACAGAAATAAAATCGTAAAAGAATAACGTACACGATCCTTTCCAGCTGTAGTGGATTACGTGAAAATATATAAAGCCATCGCATATATAAATTATATGACATGCATAAAATTTGTTCCATGGGATGGTAAAGCCAAGGACTTCTTGCTGATTTGGCCAATAATGTATCCCAAAGGGTGAATATTCACATGTAAAAGATATTGCAGCGTTCTTGTTGTGAAAGAGAAGATTAATTCTTTCTGTCTTGTAAAATGAATCCGTCAGGTGCTGGTCATTCGTGGGAAAATTCGGTGGGGCTCAGATACTCTCCCTGGAACCGCCGGATGAAAAGGGGCCGAACTGCTTGGAAAATGAGGGAAGAGCGATACACGAGTTGATGCACGCTCTCGGTATCTTCCACGAGCACAGTCGCGCCGACAGAGACATGTATATAGACATACACTACAAAAATATTATCCCTGGTAAATTAAAATTAAAAAATTGTATAATTAAACAATGTACAAAAAAGATCTATATTATGTGAGGACATATGTGCGTTTTTCTATCTATCACCGTTATTATTAGAATTTCGATCGAACTTCAACAAGCAATCACCGAAAAATGCGACGTACAGCTATGAATACGGATACGACAGTATAATGCATTACGGAAGCCACTTCTTCAGTATAGATCTTACGAAACCGACTCTGACGCCGAAAATACCTGGCGTTACGATTGGCCAGCGAAAAGCAATGAGTAAAATCGACTGTCTGAAGCTGAACGATCTCTACGGATGCTTGGACAAACCGGAAGAAGCGCGAATATATTACAATATTTGCAAAACATTAGGTTTATAAATCTACATCCAATTAATAATTTATAGATATAATATTAATAATGTTTTTAAGAAGACTAAATTAGAGGTGAAAAAATATAAATATCGACACATCTATTTTATAATCTATATTATAAAATTTTAATCAATTGTCAATGTTTTTTTCTCAATATTTTACAACTTGCAATTAATCTCTGCAACTTACAATTATAAGTTTTAACTTATGACATAGGATTGGAATGATATCAAATGAATTAAAATGGAACAAATTTTCAGTTCATTTAAATCCATTTCCGTTTACTGAGAATGAAAAATAAATAATTACTTGTCATAATCGCTTGTTTACACATTTCGGTCTAAGATATTAAAATCATGATTGCTCTTCCTATTGATGAATTCAAATTTTGCCATCAGTTTTTCAATACATAGCCAATATCATAGAAATTGTCAAGTGTTGAGCTATTCCTTATAGTCTAGCATTGCCATCACATTCATTTTCCACAGTATATTCTGAAATTTTAAATAAACAAATATTAAGATTTAATTTTGAGAATTTTTCAATAATAAAAATTGCAACTTGAGCTATCAGTTCTTCTTAGAGGTAAAATTGTGTATAATCACAATATATCATAAACCAATATATCATCACATTATAATAAATCTTTAACGTTAATTTTTAATTAAGAAAATTTACTTATATCTAACTTACATAATCTCTCCGTTTGTAATATCCTTGCGCAAATGTCGCATTAAAAAAATTTGATGCTTTATTCGTAAAATCGTTTTAGATTGTAACCATGAAAAATGAATTACTTGTCAAAAGCATCTATTTACATATTCTGTCTATTTAAGAGAACAAAATGGTTGCTCTTACTATTGATGAATTCAAGTTTTGCTTTAATTTTCCAATGGATAAATAATATTATGGAAAGTGCCAAATATTCACAGTCTCTTGTAGTTATCAGCATCAACTTGATCTTCCATGGTATATTCTGAAATTTTAAATTTATAAATATATAAATATTAAGACTTATACTTGAGACTTTTGCAATTGTAGAAATAATAACTTAATTGTCAGTTCTTCTTAGAGGAAAAAAACGTGTGTATAATCACAGTTTATCATAAATCGATATCATCATATTATAATAAAATCCTTAAATATTTGCTAATTTTCATTAATTATAAAAACTTACCTATCCAATTTGCATAATCTGTTTGCAACGTTCTTTGTACAAATATCGTATTTGTATTTAATATTATTTGAACTTTTTGTATATTAAAATATTAAGTAATATTTTTTTTCTTTTTCTAAATGTTACATTTATTTATGAAATCTGTTCCAAATATTGCTTTTTCATCATTATTATTTTGCAGATACGAGAAGCCACTTTTTTAATCCATTTGTAATTTTATTTCTTCAAGCCAGTTGTACTTTTAATCTTTGACATATACTCTTTGGTTGGAAAATATTAAAAAACTATATTTGGGCTATATATCAATTGAGATAATCATCCAACATTGTACAACTTTTGTCTATCAATGCAAAGTCTGGCATTTCTTTGCATGAGAAATTATTTGGTTGAAAGCAATGTTGTATTTTTAGTTAAAATTGGAATAAATTTATTCAATTAAAAACTTCAATTAGTGATGTAATACATTTTTTTAATTTTTAAAAAACAATTTTGCCTTCTTTTAAAAATACAACTTATTTTGCTTCATTATGCTCAATCTTAAATGAATATTAATGCTTAATTCTGCATTTGATTTCTACACTGAAAGATGCTTAGACATTACAGCTGTCACCCATTTTCCTTCCTTTCGGATCTTTCCTTTTGAGTAAAATAGAAAAGTAGTAAGTGTCGAAGATATTCTCTACTGTAATGATCCATTTAAATTAGTTATAAACACTGAGTATTTTTATAACAAGAATTCTATAGTTAAGTTATCTGCAGAAATGTTAAAACTTCGACATACAAGTGTTATTAAAAAATTTTACTGTTATTCATCACTAACATCATATAAATGTCAATTCTCAAAACTAATTTCTAATAATTTCTAATAATAAAAAAATATTTAAAGCCTATAGTAAAAAAATACAACATTACTTTCTTTTCACAACCCAATATCTTTGTTTCAAATTCTATTATTGTGTAGTGTTTTCTACAGATGAACGTGTAAAGTATTGCACAGAATACTTCGTTTGGAGTTTGTCCTTAAAATGTACAATCCTGTAAAAAAAATCAAAGATCATTAGATTCAGCAATATTAAACCTACAAAAGTATTTGACAGCATATTTTTGTGAGGATTAAGTGTCGGAAACTTAGAGAAACGGCTCCAGACAGTATCGTGTGGATTCCGAAGGCAAGTTCCCTCTTTGCTTTACCTCCCACAAGCATTCATGCTCCAGCGAGATACGAACTGGAGGCATGCCAAAATGAGAGGATACTATGTATTAATGTTTAAAGCAATTATTAAGGGAAGGCACGAAGTCTGTACAGTTAAATTAAAAGCTAATTTATTTTAGAGAAAGAAATAAATGGATGTGATTCTCTAGTTTTTTGGAGATGTCAAGCTCTACTAAAAAAATATGAAATTTACATTTATGTCATTAACATTTTGTAAGTTTTTTTTTATTCAATTCTATTTTATGATCAATCTGTAGAACAAAGTGCTCTGAGAAAAACTAGATCAGAAAATATCGAATTGTTTCCTCAGAAGTTACAAAAAATGGCAAAATTTGAAATTTTCGGATTGTCTTTAATAACAGAAGTCTCTTGTATTTTAAATAAATTTTGTCTCACAATTTAACCTTCTACGCCTAAAATAAAGGAGTATATAACATTTAAACGAAAACTGTCCATTTATTCCTCCAAAATTTAACTTTAAACATAAACCTATCCCCCTTCCCTTAATAGATAACTTAAAACCAACGAATTTAAAGGACAGCCGTTCTTCGATCAAGTTTTAATCAAAATCGTCACAGCATTCGTTGATTTTCCGTTATATTCCAGGAAGATTCGTTCTATTCACGTGTTGAATTAAACCACGTGGCGAGTTTGAATCCCGAAAAGAAACGATTAAAGACAATAAATCGGGAATCATATATACAATATTCACGCACAAGGAATAACTGGCAAAGCGGTGCGACCTTGAAAGATTTATAATCAAAAAAACAAATGCGTAGAAAAGACTATAGAAAAATAGGATGAGAAAAGACGTCTTACCCGTTCGGCTGGCAAAAATGGAGAGAACCAGAGAGAACATGGAGAACAGAACGCGCGAACGAGAGTTCACGCTTCACGCCGCGCCTGCGTAGTGTTGCTCAAACGGCAATGGTCGATGGTCGGTCAGGCAGGACGGTGCACAGTCGTTGAGCTGCCACTACTGGCCGCTAGTGTCGCTCGCGCCACTTCTATTCTACCAATGCAAGGGACCGACGCGCGACGGGCTCCGGAACCATCCGGAACGAAGGCGTCATCGCGGCTCATTCAACAGGTGAACGAAACCTCGCATTAATAATTATTGTCAATTAAATTATCGCGTAACGTGTAGATTCGATGCTCGTACGTTACGCGGTCGTGGCACGAGCGCGGCGTCTAGCTTGACGCGTGTAAAGTTGACGGCGCGAAAACGAAGTCGGCTCATCATTTTAACTCGCATTCATGTCTGATTACAGAAAACGGCGGACACGATGCAGATCGAAGCGGGAGCGAGTGGCGTTAATAGGTAAATCTATATTAATCTCGCGATAATTTAAGTTTGCTGCTCGATAATACATTGCGGAAAATGCTAAGTTGAGTGTGGGACATAGTAGCGTTGTCGCGGTGGCGCGGGTGGC
>QKQZ01006463.1:0-11663 GCA_003595255.1 Solenopsis fugax | reverse complement strand
AGAATATTCCCGGATTGATTACGAATTACCCCGGGCTTATGGCATATATATATACTTGGCACTAGTCGATATTTATATATGTAGTTCAAAGCAAGTACATTTCCGTGTTTTATCTATAACGGCATTGTGAAGGGGAAGGATTAACCTTTCAAACCGTCCAACTTTTTTTTTTTAAATGAATACAGGACACAGGAAACGCAAAAGAAAATAAACTGCAACGAATAGCCCTGGTCTCCCCTAATGACTTTGATTTCGTCTGTCAAATAAAATAAAATAATTTTTTTTCTTATTCCAATCTCCATTATTTCTTAAAAATAAAATACAATAGTCATTTTTAATGTAATTTTGCATACTGAATCCACATCTGAAATTAAAATTAACCAATAATATTTGAATTGCAGGAAAGTAGCCAAAGTGACCAAGATTTTCCGTTTTCCATCATAATTGTATTCTTTTTGCAAATACAATTAATTTTTATTGGTATGAAAGATAAACATAATTATAATAATATTTTTAAAAGAATGCCCATTTCTCTTCTTAATATGACTTTTATTTAAAATGAGTTAGTTATTGTATAACTACAGCATTTAACTAGTTAATTTCATAGTTTAGAAATGCCTTATTAATTTAATTTTTGTAATTTAATTTTTTTTTATTTTTTATCTTATAAGATGACATAAAAATGTTTGTCTTCTTAATATATTCCTAAGCCATGAAATTAATAAGTTATCACCTTCCATACAGTTGCTCCATTTGTCAGTATCAATTTTCAATGAGTTTGTAATCTAGTATAATATAAACACTCGAAATACAGTTAAAATATATAATTATACGATAACTGACTAATTTCATAAATATTCTGTACTAAAACATACACTACAGAAAACATTATTCTCTTAAGTGGTGAACTTCAAACGAATATAATATTATGAGAACACTTTGTATAAGAATGCTAAATTTAGGCGCAAACATTTTATGGCATCCAGTGTCATAAATGTTAGTTTCTTACGACTTTGCTTTTATTCGATTGTCGCGAAACGAGTCTAAACCGACATCGTTGAAACTGCGAAGATACGTGCATGATGGGATGAGAATATGCAGAAGAAATGCTCATCACCAAGTACATCACGATCCTATTGCGATCTGCTAATCAGCATAACAGGTGAGATTTGCTTCTGATTTTATTTTTCAACTATTCTACATCTAACATGCATATTTAATATACAGGATATTTCTTAAAAAGCGCTCACTAATTATATAGCGTTATTTCTTAAAAAAGATTAACAAGGGAACATTCCGAAGTGTCACACCCCGATTTTGAAACTTTATATACATCTAGGTAACATAATTAGATGATTTTAGAAACTATCAGTTGCGGCCAATATACGGTTTCAAGGAGTGAAATCATCCCTTATGTGTATAGCGGTTTTCAGCTTTTTCCGTTATATCTCGAAAACTATTCGAGATATCAAAAAATATTTTATACAAAAGATTTACAATAAAATTACCTTTCTTCATTCACGATAATAACATTTTTAAAAAATAATTATTTTTTAAAATAAAAAAAAATTATTATTTAAGAGGTTGAATCATTCCCGTAATTTTCTTTGGTATAGTTAAAATCCGTATATCTTTATCTTTTTTTGGCATAAATTCTTGCAGACTGGCAGGACAATGTCCGCTCCAAGAATCTAACAACAGCATACTAAAACTTCCAGTAGTGGGTACAAACACATTTGTAAACGAAGACTGAAAGTGTTGTGTAGTTAATTTGCCCGATTTTGATGCTGCAACGAAAACGTTTGCAGATCTAAATAAAGTTTCTTCTACACGTGATCCGAAACTTCCACTCGCTTTTTTCAATATCACGTAGAGAGACGATTTCAATTGTCCACTTGCAGAAATATTTTTGCCAGGAATATTTTTGTATGCAGCATTATTTTGAAGAATATCATAATTGCGAACATTTTGTTGTATAATCATCACGTTAGTATTAATAGCAAGATTTACAATTAGTTATAAAATAATCAATATAATAAGTACATTCATTGCTGTTTATAATAAAAAATGTGCTTATATATTACAGGAAATATATGGCACGATAAGTCATCTTGATATCATGGAAATATCGAAATTCGTGCAGATTTAAAATAAAAAAATTTTATTATTTTATAGCAATATAACATAAAAGATATTTTGTCATATAAAAGTTGGGTGAATTTTCATGTAATAATAATATATGTTTCAAGAGAGTGAGAACGGCATTTGGAATTCGTGCATTAAAAAATAGAGTGGAATAGAGAGTGGATTAGGTCTACGAGGGAAACCACTATAAAATAAGCGCGCCATGCTAATTTACCTCAGGTGGCGTGGAAATGATAGCACCTTATCATTCTCTTAATAATTACTTTTTTAAAAAGTTCTAAAAGTTTATTGCTGAGAAACGGTTTTAAGGGGTGAAATCAATCCTCATGTGTAAAACGATTTTTAGCTTTTCCCGCTATATCTCGAAAACCATTTAAAATATAAAAAAATGTTTTATACAAAAGTTTCACAATAAAATTACCTCTATTTATTCACGTCAACAATATTTTTTTAGAATAATTGTTTAAACAATTTTTTTTTAATTTTAAAAAATAATTATTTTAAAAAAATGTTATTAACGGGAATGAATAGAGGTAATTTTATTGTAAAACTTTTATATAAAACATTTTTTGATATGGTTCGAATGGTTTTCGAGATGTAACGGAAAAACCTGAAAACCCCTGTACACATAAGGGATGATTTCACTCCTTGAAACCGTATATCCGCCGCAACTGATAGTTTCTAAAATCATCTAATTATGTTACCTAAGTGTATATAAAGTTTCATCAAAATCGGAGTGTGACACTTCGGAATGTTCCCTTGTAAGTTAAAAAATATTGAGCCATGTTCTATAATAATTAATAAAACAGTAATTACTGAGTACAGCTAATCCAACCAGCGCCGTCCTTTAAACAGGTGTAATGAGCTGCGCGCCTGACTGTGTGCGTAAGCGCTTGTCGCTATGCCTTCGCAACTTCACACTGTCATTAGCGTGCAATATTCTTACTCATCGTAATAATGCGAAAAATTTTATTCTGTATTAAAAATTATATTTCTTCTATCAGAAGTATCTCCCTAGAAAAAATTTCGACAAGGGATAGAGTTCTCATCGAAACATATGAGAATATACATAGTACTCACATAAAATCTTACAATTTTTTCGCTTATAAATTATTTTAAAATTGTTCTTTGTAAATTCGAAACTTTGTGTGTCTTATTTTATAGAATAAATACATCATCTTTTCTTCAGAAATGTTAGCGTTAACACTTAAATCTATAAACAAACATTTAATAAATATTCTTGCAACTGGTTTCGTCCAGTTACTCTAAAATAATACTTTCTTAGGATTTTTTTCCCAATTAAGTTCATGCTCAAAATAAAAGATAAATATGAAAAATTAAAAAAATAAAAAAAGATTTCGTTTCTATAAAAACAATTATCTCTTCTTTATAATATTGAACAGAATTTTATGACGAGTCATTTTATTTCTTAATAATATAAAATATACTTTCTCTAATGTAAGACTTAAAAAATAATTTCTTGACACGAATTATTATTCTTATTAATGAATTGAAGTTATGTCGAGATTAAAAATTTGGAATTATTGTATCGTATGCGGGCTGAAGCCCTCCACGTGTGTTTCGCGGAATTAGAAGGACGTCGCAAAGAACGTGGCTGAGACACAAGCTTCTCTCAATTCTCTCTTTATTAAGCACAAATGGAAAACGAGCACTGACATCGACCTTGTGAATCGCGCTAACGGTTATTGTGAGCTATTATGGTCGGGCGAAATACGTCTAACTCTTTGTCCAGCTTCTCGCCGGGACTGCTCTCTTGAGAGCCAAAAACGCGCGAAGGTCGCCGAAGCGTCGCGAAGGGACTGAGCTCGGTGCGCACGAAAGGCATAAAGGCCGCGTGACGCTTAACGCACGCTGACGCGTGATTGACAAAACGTAAAACATAAATACAATCAGTAATAATCGCAAGGTTGCAAATGTTGACTCGGGGCGTATTACAAGTACCAAACAACGCCGCCCCCCTTGGAAGTGCCAACTTTCAATCTAAATCGAAAATTATACAACAAAATATTAAATGACGGAGAACTGAGTGCACTATTCCCTCAGTGAAGTCTCGACAAATAAGAATTGGTGAACAAGCATACTGCGCTTAAGATTACAAACGGATATATATAACATAATGTGGTTAATAGTGGAATGACGCATGAATTCACGAGTAAACTTTCTTAAAATAATTGTACTTAAAGTTATGAACTATTAGTGGTCGTCAGGCTTCCATCAAGCGGTAAAATTGCTAGTCTTGCTAAAGACCGGACGAGCACTCCTTTTGCAGTTCATATGGTAGCGGTTCGAACGACATTGTCAGAACCTGTATGCACTTCTTGTACTCGTCCGATGGGCCACTGAATGGGAGGTATGTTTGGCTGCTTGCAAAGGTCCAATTGATTTGCTTGTATCTGAGGGCCCTTATTGTTTTTCCATTTTAATCGTTCCTGTAAGGAACTAACATATTCATTAGTCCATCTACGCCAAAAATGTTGCCACAGTTTCTCCACACGCTCTCAGCGAACGAGTCGATTTTCAAGTACGTCGCTCAAATCGGTACAGGGAAAACTGTTGAGTGTCGTGCCAACTAGGAAATGACCGGCGGAAATGATGCGGATGTCAAATATGCAAGATCATTTGCATCTGCGCTTAACGGTGTGATCGGGCGAGAATTTAAAATCGCTTCGATCTCGCACAAAATAGTTTGTAATTCTACATATGTCAGATGAACCTTACCTTTTATTCGGGTCATGTGATACTTCACCGCCGCCTCACATAGCCCACCGAAATGGGAAGCATTAGGTGGAATAAAGGTTCAAAGAATTTCCTGGCTAGACAAGAATTCCTTTAAATCGAATTGAATCGATTCTTTAAGATAGGCTTCGTAAATCTTTTTGAGCTGTCTCTGGGCACCCACAAAATTGGTTCCGTTGTCGGAAAAAATATGCGATGGTTTACCGCGACGGGATAAGAAACGCTTAAAGATGCCTATAAAGACATCAGGTCACTTACGAGCTCAACGTGCATCGCTTTCGTGACGAAGCACACGAAAATGGAGACGTAGGCTTTGTGAAGCCTTGCATTACGTCTCTTGCCTTCTCGCAACAAAAATGGGCCAGCGTAATCAACATCACATTGAGAAAACGGTCGGGGCCCTGACCCGACTAGTTGGAAGTAATCCCATTAAAGCTTCAGAATGACGGGGGTTTGCCCTAAAGCATGTTACGCACCGCTGAATGACCTTGCGTGTGCTCGAGCGCAAGGCCAACGGCCAAAATCTGCCTGACGGCAGTCATAGTTGCTTGCGTTCCTGCGTGCAGGCTGTGAGACTGCTCTATGATTAGACGCGATAAATTGTGATGGCGCGGAATCAAGATCGGGTGGCAGATGTCCGGATGCCAACCGGTATTCTTTAATTGTCCCCCAACACGCATAACTCCGAAATCGTCTGAAGGGGGATAAGGTGAGAATGCAGCTACTTATAGGGTTTCCCTCATTGAGGGCCTTGTACTCGTTTGTAAAGACCTGTTTTTGCACATTTCTGCATATTACGCCCAGCGAATAAGACACCTCTGCGAGAAGAACTGCCCTTGAGGGCGTCTCCGGTCTGCGGACTTTGTTGAAACGGAGGCAATAGGCCACGATGCGGCATATTTTACTCAAGCTTGAGAAATTGTTCAAAAGCTCGCCAATGACCGATGGATCTGCCACGACTGCGGGCATGGCCAGCTTCCTTTGTTCTGAAATATCGCTTTCTATTTGAAGAAAGCCACCGTCCGGCCACAATTCTTCGCTGGATTGCATGAAAGGTGGCCCATGTCACCACATGGGGAATTGATTATTAAAGTTGACGACTATTCAGGTTAGGAAATCGTGGATCAGCAATTTGTGGATTTAGTACGGTACTGAACCAAAAGTATCTATCACGTTATCCATTGAAAATTTATCGACTACGCAGTTTTCGTACATTCGGGTCCGTTGAGGTGCTGATACACCAGCTTCTGAAACGCAAGCAGTGGCGACGGGCGAGCATGTCCACGAGGATCTCTCGGGCCTCTCTTTAGCACAGAAGACGGTAAGCAGCAGCAGTCGAAGCCGTCAAGGCGATATGGTTTTCATGTAAAGTGTTATGTTGCCATTGAGAATCAGCAGAAATCGACGTTTCGCACCTTTGATAATTATCTGTCAAGTCATTCATGGTGGAATTCGCAGGCCATATTACAGCATTGTCGTTAGACACAGTTGGAAATTGATTAAGATACAATCTTGAATTGTTTACGGAGTCTGATGGTGGGATGTCAGATACGAGTGGCCTTCAATTGGACACCGTACAATTAGACACCGCTCACTTGCACACCGTTCAGTTAGACACGAAAAGAAGCGCACCGCTCACTTGCACACCGTTCAGTTACGCACCGTTCAGTTAGACACAAAAAGAAGCGCACCGCTCACTTGCACACCGTTCAGTTACGCACCGCTCACTTGCACACCGTTCAGTTGCGCACCGCTCACTTGCACGGTGTGCAAGTAAGCGGTGTCTAATTGTACGGTGTCCAAGTGCACCGGTCCCGTCAGATACACCTTCAAACGGTGACTTTATCAATGGTGGTTTTTTTGTTGATATATGTTTGGTCTTTACCCATTTTTGTTTGTACTTCCTCTTGCATATCATATTCTTTCTCAAATGTACTTAAAGTTTCATCATTATTGATAGAAAGTATTTTCGTCGCGGTAACATCAATAGAAAGTCCTTTTTCAGAAGATGAATTTGTTTTATCCTGAGTGAACATAGTAGTATAAACTTTTATGCGCTTTGGTTTGGATTTATTTACTTTTTCCTCAATCATCTGGAATGTCATTTTCCGAAGAGTGCCAATACTATTATTACTATGATCACTAATACTGTTATTATTTGATTGTCCTGTGACTATGCTTTCAATTAAATTGATTTTTTTCTAGCATATCAATTTTGTTTTCAATTTTTGAAAGTATAACTAATATATCAGTATTTTGATATGTGGAATTATGAGTTTCCATTGCTTGATCTACTTCTTTATCGACCTCCAGATAATCAGGTTTACGCCGGATTCGAGAGATTCAGATTCCTTGGTCTCAAGGAGAGAGACTCTGAGAACCTTCTGGAAATGAAACTGGTCTGTGAGCCGCAGTCTAATAGAGCTCTGCAAGGCTTGGGCGATCCTTCGTGGTCGAAGGCGTAAACGACTTGATAAAATAATGTGGCTGCCGCCGCGTTGACTGATAGCATGCGTTGCCAAAACGGTGGAAGGTGCGGCGGGTCGCGCCTCGTCATCTTTAGTCGTGCCATCGTTCGATGACTTAGACGAAGTAGTCACATGTAACAGAGTGTTATGCTTAGCTTGACATACTCTACAACATCCTACAGGAC
Organism: Solenopsis fugax; assembly: GCA_003595255.1. Classification (NCBI taxonomy): domain Eukaryota; kingdom Metazoa; phylum Arthropoda; class Insecta; order Hymenoptera; family Formicidae; genus Solenopsis; species Solenopsis fugax. The sequence goes on along the minus strand of QKQZ01006463.1, from coordinate 4,108 downwards.
ATTTGCTGAAAGCGTGAGCGGCGAGACGCAAACAATTCGTACACATCTTGCGAATTTCAGATACCCTTTGGACAACCGGAAGTGCTAGGAAGTCTTTAAAACCGTAAATTAGATACTTTCCCTGGCAATAATTGCATTTGAGCTTGACCGTAACGGCACAGGAAGAATGACGTTTTGATTGGAAACCCGATTGGCTAGGCTTGGAGTCGCTCCTTGCAGTGGGAGCGTTTGACTTGGAAGTTGCTTCAAGAGTTTGGCAATGATGCGTAATGAATGTGAAAAATTGTTTAAGCGTGGGCAAATCGGAGCCCGTGAGTGACGATTGCCATTCGCGAAGTGTAAGATTGTCGAGTTTAGAGCTTAACACGTATACTAAAATATCGTCCCACTTGTCGGTGGGCCGTTTCAACGCTTCCAGCGCATGTAAATGCTTGGCAGCGCCATTTACAATTTGGCGCTGTTCGGAGGAATTTTCCTTCGTCATCAATGGCAGGTCTATTAAGGCCTTGATATGATTTTGCACGATAACGCGTTTGTTGTCGTAGCGCTCCTTAAGTAAATCCCACGCGACGGTATTGGCGCTCGATATTTCTAATGAATTGACGACACTGCTTGCTTCGCCCGTCAATGATGCCCGTAAATATTGAAAACGCTGAATGTCATTAAGACTCGTATTAGAATGTGTTTGCGTGGAATACTGCACGCATAAACGTAGTAGTGCCGGCTCGTTACAACGAGTCGCTCCTCATGCGAGCAATACGAGCACTCATAGAAGGCCTCTTCGTCCAGGCTGTGAGTAGAGAACTCTCTCCTTGCTCGCCGGGCGTCGCCACGGTTCGTCGGGCTGCTTGCTTCCAAGTACCGTCTTGCCCCTCCCTCGACCACTCTTAGAAAGAACGAACTGCTTCCTCGCGAGCCTGTGCTTTTTTGCTCTCGTTTCTTCGCGACACGCGGTTTAAAAGTTCTCGGCACGAATCATTCTCTTGTTTTTGGTTACTTAGACGCTAAAAGTAAAAAGGGTAAAATTTCAGAGTAATAGAGTGCATAGACAGAATAAATGACCGATTGAAATGTGTCATAAAACGGGAACCATTCGTCGTATTTGCCAAAGAAAGTCAGGAGATTTAATTTAGGAAGCCGAATATTTGTATGTGATTCAGAATCGCGACGATTGCTAATTGTTTCGTGGGAGGTCGAGGGAAAAGGCGATGAAGTCGTGAAAGCGCAGTCAGTATGCGTCGGATATAACAATTCATGCATTCTCGACGATATCGAATAAAAGGAATCTTCGAAGATACCGCGATTATTTGCCTTGTTTTCGTCTAGCGCTTCTATCTTAGATTGTAGTCTGTTGTATTCCGCGAAATATTCGTCTAGTTTGATTTCGCGTTCCTCGACCTGCGCGAGTATCGCCGGGTTTGGGGTCGCGACGCCCTCGACATATGTTTTGATGCGCGTACACGAAGCCTTAAAGGTCGCGCATTGTCGCTTAAGAAGCGCGAGATCCTCGGACATGTTGAGAAATTACAATAGGTTGGCAACGACACGAATAACAAATCTCCCTACCTTATTTACTGCGCGCGCGCGTAAGGTATCCGATCCTGAACGGCCGTCCTTGAGCAGAATGTGGCGGTCAGGAACTGGAATGCGAAATTTCCCCGATGATGCGAAGATCTGCGATGAATGGCCGCCGTCGCTCGTCGTTGTCGTGAGCCGCAATGCGGAGAGCTCCGCTGCTGGGTCGACGTCGTCGAAGTTGCCCTTGTGGCAGACGGAAACCTCGTGGTCGCATTCTCCGTGTGATGAGAGTTCCGATGACTTCGGCAGTGGAAATGAAGCACGAGCCCTTTGAAATGTGGCTAGGCTTATGCTTGGCGATGAGGTTGTGCAGCCAATGTGGCTGTCCTCACGCTTGACGACGAAATCGTGCCGCCAATATGGCTGTCCTCGCACTTGATGACGAGATCGTGCTGTCAATATGGCCGTCCTCGCGCTTGACGACGAGAGGAGAAGGTACGGCCGTCCCGAGCAGGGCGGCGGACACAAGAGATGCTCACACTCGTACCTGGTAGCGAAGTTATATGTTGTGATCGCCCGCGTACCTAATGATCTCGAAAGAGATGGATGCACGGGTATTCGTTGTCGATCTCGAGGCTGAGGCGGCTGCCCACGTGACTGTTGCCGAGACAGCGCTGGTTACCCTTGCTCTCGTCGGCGAGGAAACCTTTAGAGTGTATCACGCTGGCCAGGATCCGTTGCGCAGATCTGTCGATGCAGAGAACTCGCCGATGCTCGCGATGTATAGCATCCGGCTCGAAGGACCAAAGTTGTAGCGTATGCGGCCTGAAGCCCTCCACGTATTTTGTGGAAGTAGAAGGACGTCGCAAAGAACGTAGTCGAGACACAAGCTTCTCTCAATTCTCTCTTTATTAAGCACAAATGGAAAACGAACACTGACATCGACCTTGTGAATCGCGCTAACGGTTATTGTGAGCTACCATGGTCGGGCGAAATACGTCTAACTTTCTGTCCAGCTTCTCGCCGGGACTGCTCTCTTGAGAGCCGAAAACGCGCGAAGGTCGCCGAAGCGTCGCGAAGGGACTGAGCTCGGCGCGCACGAAAGGCATAGAGGCCGCGTGACGCTTAACGCACGCTGACGCGCGATTGACAAAACGTAAAACACAAATACAATCAATAATAATCGCAAGGTTGCAAATGCTGACTCGAGGCGTATTACAAGTACCGAACAATTATTATGTCGCAATATAATTTTATTAATGAGAATAGTAATTTGTGTTAAACAATTATTTTTTTAAAGTGTTAGGGTATTTAAGTATCTTTTATGCTATTAAAAAATAAAATGACGGATCATAAAATTCTGTTCAATATTGTGAGAAAATTATTGTGTTAAGAAAAGACAATAGTTTTGATAAAAAAAGGAACCTAAATATAACCTTTATATTTTATTTTCAATTTCAAATATAAAATATTCCGTGTAATGTAATTATATTTTTTTATTGCGTATAAACAATAATATATTTACATAATTGTGTACACAAAATTGTTAACGCCTAAATGTACGAATAGTATCTCCGTTATTCCAATTTTAATTGGCAAATAAAGTTTTTAAAAACGTTAAAAATCATGGTTTAAGAGTTCTTTTCTTCATTAAAAAAACGTTTATTTTATTGTTTAAAAAACATTTATTTTAACGTTTAAAAAATATTCTTTTAATATTTGAAAAATATTTCTTTTAATGTTTAAAAAATACTTTTTTAATTTTTGAAAAACGTTTGTTTTAATATAAAAAAATATTTCTTTAACATCTGATGTACATTTGTTTTAAAGAGTTAGATCACCTGCGAAATGATACCTAAAATACCTTTTGGGAATTTTTTGTGTTAAATAAGTAACTTTATTTAAAATCTGCTTTATTGTCATATATAACACACTTAAAAAATATTTTTTTAAATATGTTTTATATGTACAATAAAGGAGCTTTCTAAGCAGATATTAAATAAATTTTACCACAAAAAATTCCCTAACTTAAGTATCATTTTAGAGCTCCAAGGATTAATCCCTTCACATCTGAAAAATTTTTAATTTGAATATTATTACATGTTACGGATTGCCATCCTGTCTCTTTCTTTCTTTCAAATAATGTTCTTTATTCTGTTGAATTTTATTGTTTACTAATTCAATTGCTTCTTACGTAACTATTTGTTAAGATTCAGTTCTTATCTTTTTCTTTTTTTACTGTACCTTAAAATCTAGCTTAAGTGTTTAAAATCATTTGTATCCGAAATATTGTGAATAATATTTGCTTATGGTTTAACGATTATTCTTGAAACTTCTGGAAGCGGTAACGTTCACCGTTTAGCGAACTAATTTCACGTATTTATGCTGCTTCTTAGTATGAGAACCAATCAGAGGTCAAAANTTTTACTGTACCTTAAAATCTAGCTTAAGTGTTTAAAATCATTTGTATCCGAAATATTGTGAATAATATTTGCTTATGGTTTAACGATTATTCTTGAAACTTCTGGAAGCGGTAACGTTCACCGTTTAGCGAACTAATTTCACGTATTTATGCTGCTTCTTAGTATGA
>QKQZ01006459.1:0-29339 GCA_003595255.1 Solenopsis fugax | reverse complement strand
GACCCCTTCAGGTAGGCCCGCCGCCGCCGATGCCGCCCGCGCATCTGACACCTTCTGCTACGCCAGAGGACATTACCTGTCTGGTACCCGCCGGCTCGGTCCTGACCTCGAGAGACCCCCTGCCGCCCAGCACTACCCCCGGCAGCCAAGCCAACAGCTCGCAGTCCGGCAGCTCGCAAACGGATAAGTCGCCGAACATCGAGTGCGTTGTCTGTGGGGACAAAAGCAGCGGCAAACATTATGGACAATTCACTTGCGAAGGTGAGTCACTCACAGCATTGTCTCCGATTGAAAAAGTGCACAAAATACCCTCGTAGTTGCGTGATAATTAGGGGATGATTTAATCGACGTGTATGTATCCGTTGGTGACATATTCGATCAACATGGAGATTAACGTTGCGGTAATTGTTAGGCATATCTCTGATATTTATGTTGATCACTAGTGAGATCATAAGCAAATACTCGTAGCCGACGAGTATAAGATTGAGTGAATCGCGATGATATTTTATAATTTGTAGGCCGAGAGAGAAAGAGAAGGAAATAATAGACGGTAACAGAAAATAAATTTAATTTTGTTCGTTGGATTCTGTTCAACTTCTCATTGTTTGTGTACATTCTGGCTTAAAAAATCTGAATTTTATCGATAATCTAAATTAATCGATTCTGATTCGAAATCGAAGTGATTTCTAAATCACCTTTTTCACGCGCAGAAGAAGAATAGTTTATAATCAACTCTAAAATGTCAGACACAAGTGTCGCAATGACAGTCATAAAAGCGAATAAACGTTTTATCCGTGATCGAAGTCAGAGATCTAAGATCTCATCAAAGTGATTTCGTGGGAGATTTCACACGGGCGACACGAACGGTAGCACGCGCGTTGAAACAGGCATACGGCGATGATAGGACGACCGTCGAAATCTCTACCGTTGCGGTAGATTCTCGCGTTCTTCTTTTTCTTTCATATAGAAGAGCGCGTGCACACGCTCCTTCGACTATTCTCTTCCTCTCTCTTTTTCTCTGCCATGAGTATCGTGGGGCGCGATAGGTATCCCCTTACCTACGCCACCAATTTGTCACCGCGCGAGCTCATTCGCATCAAAATGCCCAACACCTACTTTAACGCTCGCGCTTACATTAATTTATTCAAGATGTGCATGGAAGAAGGGAGGAAGCGAATGGATAAAGGGGGGAAAAGAAACGGCGAAATCCCGGGTTAATAAGAGGAAGAAAGAAGTTATTACAAATGATAGAAGAAGGTAGTGAGCAGAACGGAGGCAGAGAAAGAGAAAGAGAGAGAGAGAGAAAAACAGGGCGGAGAGAGGGAGGAAAGAGAAAAAGAGTACACCGTGGCCATCGGGCGTGGAGAGTACGAAAAAACAAAGAGTCACCATTAATAACCCAGTGGGGTGTTCCCCGGAACGCTTACACGTCTGTTACGAGCCTAATAACGATGTAATAGGGCCGAGGAAATGAAGCGGGAGGAACGAGGACAGACGTCGAAAGGGAGAAGCGGACGCGAGAGGGAAGGGTTTATCCCATTCTGGCGCCGATGATGACGGGGTTCGGTTCCGATGGAATGAGAAACAAATTGTTTTCACGGGCGGAAACAAATCCCAGCGGGTCGTCGAGAACGTGCGCGCGCGCGAGCGACGAGTTATCGCGCGTATAAACCGTAGCGGCTAATTATCCATCGGCCAGATGTATCGAGGATAACTAATTAGCCGCGCTGCGCCGCGCCGCTTGTCGTATCGCGCCGACGAATCTCGCGATTTGTCGATACAAGGGAAGTGTTCCGGACGATTGTACTTTGATTTGTGTGTAGCACGTACGCCTTGCGCTTCCTTTCTTTACATGGTATCAAGTTGAGTTTTACGAGTACGATTGTGATTGAAAAATAGAAATTAAATTAATTGCTATTTAACAATACTATAGTCAGTTTAAATCAGTCTATGCTTTAGTTTGTTGAAAGTTCCATGTCATTCCAGACATAAGTAGTCGAAAATAGGATTTATTTACCTTCTGGTAACGGTAACAATTCTTCTTCCTTATAAAAGTTAATATTTTAACAACACCGAAGTGGTTGCTCTGTCAAGCGATTTATTTAATAAGAAAAAAGATTAATGATATTTCGGTTTTGATTAAAAATTATAATTTAACGGAATGATGTAAAATTATTATTACTATTCTGATAAATGATAGTCATTTTTAAAGATAAAAATCTTGAAATCTATCGATGCATATTTTGTCTTCATTGAAATATTAAAAGTGATTGATCAAATATCCGCGCTAGATTTCGTTATTTCGACGTTCTCTCACACCATGTACGCGCGACGCAGAACAGCTGAGCTCCTGCAAACGTCCCTCCGTTAAATCATTTATACGAAGGCGAAGGATCGACGGCTCGAGACGAGAGGAAAGTAACGAAGAGAAATGTCGCGACTCGGCTCGGACAGGCGGACGGACTCGGGTTAATCGAAATCTACAGCACCCTCGGAAATCAGGAGTTATATATCCTCCCGCGCGTCCGCCCTCTCTCGCACGCCCTATTATCCCGAATTACGCCTTATTGATACCAGATTGCCCGCGGTAATTTATATCTCGCGGGTGATTTAGTGCACTTCGAGGGCCTTGATTAATGACACACAGCTATCTGTGGTTCCTCCTTCTTTTCGCCCTTCTTGCTCTCGACTCGCTCGATTCGTCGAAGCCGCAGCGAGACGCGTGAATACTTGAACCGCAAATTTGCTAATGCTTGTACGTAAATTGCACGCATAAATTAAAAATCAGTGTTTCATACGGATGATGCTTGCATTACACTTGTGATACAATTCGTTGACATCTCTGCTGTAAAAGTTTTGTACACAGAAAAAAATGAGTATCAAATCAACAATTCATTGTTTCATATATAAGCAAGAATATAAAATCTTCTTGGAAGAATTTGATAATCTTGATCAGACATAATTTGCTTACGTGAAGAGAAAAATTTTCTCCATGTAAGCAAATTATGTCTGTTTAAGATTAAAAATTCTTCCAAGAAGATTTTATATTCTTGCTTACATATGAAACAATGTATTGTCGATTTGATACTAATTTTTTTTCTGTGTAGGTAAATACACATATGTGAAATGTTAATTACTTACGGTCCTACGCCTTGGAAAGTCTATCGAGTCATTATCGTGATACCCGAAGTAAATTATATTAATGATTTATGAAAAATATTACGGATTCGTTCTGCAGCTCGGAAATGTTCGCACACGTGCCTTTCTATGCTGAAACAATCTAAAATTCGTATACGGCCGCTCGCGTCGAAGCATTTCGAATTAATCATTTTGACGTAAATGAATGTTATAACAGCTATTCTCATCTCTGAGACGATAATTAGATGATATCTGCCTTTTATTAAGGCGGAGAATATATTATCCTCTTCGCTTAGTCAAAATTATTTTTACCGGGCGTTAAAACGGTACGTTCTGCCTTCGTGCCCCCCATGAGGGATACCGCGCCGCCGCGCCGCGGCCGTCGCCGTCGGACCGACAAGTATAGCAACGCGCGAGTATCCCATGCGAGTTCATAACATTCTTCTATTTACCGCACATTATCCCTCTCGCCGCGGAGTGGTTCCGCATTTCTGTGCTTAGCATTCATCGCTCGCTAGACGTTACCGCAGGATCGAGCCTATTTGCGGTAACCGACAGCGAGGATCAGGCTATTGAAATCTCGTTAGGTTCACTCGGTGTATTGCCCTCGACGGAGACGAGACCGTGCGTGGGATCTGGCACGTAACACGCGTGGATATCACGTGGAAATCATGGGATACTGAAGCGTGGAACGCTGACCGAGCGAGCGAAGACGAGACAGACAGATGGATGGATCTGCTCGACGGCGAGCCACGATCGATTTGAACAGATTGAAAAACTACTTTGCTCCGATTGATCGGTACTGAGATTGGAGATGTCCATGAAGTGCCTTAGCGTTATAACAAAATAATACGGGAACAATCATTGCTGTTTCATAATTCCTGAGCAGATGGAAATAATGATGTATACGAAACTTGATTGTAACAATTTCCATAAAATTTATAACTGTAATATAAGATTTCGATACATTCTATTAACGTAATTTATTTTATTAAAATTAATATCTTTTTTACATTATTGCAAAGATTTTAGTCTGTTTCTTCTCAATGCAAGAAAGAAATTGAATTGTCGCTGCATTTGTTTCTTATTACATAATTGATTAAAAAAAACTCCATTAAAAATAAAATATGTCCTCTTATTTGTTCAAGTCACGGAATATTGACATTTCTTGTTTTAGCGATAAAATGATAGTCTGACAATATTGTGGAGATACGTGTACGCAAGATATGTATATTGATTTAGCATTAAAACATGAACTCGTGACTTTCGAATGTCACAAAAAGCGAGATATACTTTATCAATGTCATTTTACGTCCACAGGTCTAATCCATGTAGAAACAAAAATACATGAAACTGCGTTTTATAATTACATTAATTATTACATTGTATCTCACATCATCAGGTAATAATATATTACGAATTTACGGATCTATTCAGGCACTTAGAAAAATTTCGAATTAACCAGAGACGGGCGAAGCTGTCGGGCAATTAATGCATGTCAGCGCGTCGTCCGACTCGATTACCGCAGCGTGCGCTTGCGATAATTGCTTCCGTGTACAATGTGTAAACCGTTTCCGGCGGCCCGGCTAAACCGCGCGTAATCTGTGCACCGTGTAACGACGAATTTCACGAATTGCCCCGGCCACGTCGGCCAGATGTCGGCTGACCACCATCGTGTCCGCTCGCTCGGAGCACGCGGAAATGCATCCGCGGGACTGCAACCAGTCGGCCGCGTCGCGTTTCCCGAAGGGCTCGTTCTCGCCACGCGAGATAATTGACGGTTAGGTCTGCCGGAAGAACCGGCTAACTTTATTCGATGAACGAGTTAGTTACAGTACCGGCTATTAATCTGCAGTCGCGTTTATAATGAATTAATCGTATATTTTTTTTTGCGAAAGGAACAATCTAACAGGCCTTACAGGCTTTTCATGTGTCAAGTAACATTTTAATGAAAAATAAATATCCCTATCAACTTGAAGATTTAATTTATCAGTATATTTCATATTACACATTTATTACTTAATTTTATCTTTAATAATTAAAACCGACAAGTTCTAAAGTATGGATTTATTAAGATAGTTGGAGTCAGCTTTTAACATTCACTCATACATTTGTTCACATACTGTGGTGCGGAAAGTTGTCGTACGTTCTATGATTACAAAAGACGAAGCGTTATATTATTCACTGCTTTGTAAAGTGAAATGTTTAATGAGACAGCAACGTTTTAGATGATTTTTCATTGTTCCTACGAAACTTGAAATGTATTCGCTTGATTCTCGCATTCACGTTGAATTGCTGCAAACACTACTGCCGTCGGTCGGTCGGTCGGTTGGTCGCGTGGCGGAAACTGTCGCCAAGATACGAGCAGATATCCTAATGAACCCGGGGCTTCTCTAATTACTCGCCCTGCAATGCACCCGATACGGCCCGCCGGAATTCCTCGGAGTGAAACGATCGTCTTCGTGCATCCGCCGACCTTCTCGTGAGCTTACACACGATCTATCAAAGGGCTCTTTTGTTCTTTTATGGTATTCGTCTTTTTGTTTGTTAGATGAAGTAAAGAAAATACACACACACACACACACATATTTCGTTTTAAAACGTATCATTACGAATTATCATTCTCCATTATATCTTCACATATATACTATTAAAATTCATTAAGTATTTATCGATTTATAAATATAATACAAGGTGCGGGAATTCAGGAAAGACTCTATAAAAACATATTTACCAGTGAGAAATCGTTTAAGATTATAGCATGTGTGCAGAAAATAAAATCAAATGAAATGGAACTGAAATACTTAAATGAAAGGATTATATGTGGAAGTATCTCGCTTAAGCGAGAAGTCAGCTTATTGCGTAAAAGAATCCGGATAATGGAAAAGTGATAATAATCCTCGCGAGGGAAATACGGTGTAGTGATACCGCGACGAATTAACGCGCGATACGGTCGATGTGGAATCGTCATGGTGGAAGCGAGGGCCGAACCGGGTTAAGAGTTGGACCCTTAATTGAGCGCTCGAGTTACTGCGGCGAGTCACTCTCTCCCCGGTGTACCAATTACAACCGCGGTAACGATATTTACCATTGCCAGGCGCTCTCGCGCCTATCCGTGGCATTAGCGGTGCCGTAATAACACGGTTAATCCGGCGATAATTTCTGTTCGCGGTAATCTTAATTGCCCGGAACACCGCGAATTCTCTCCCTCGTCCCGCGTAGGAGGTTACCGCGCGCGCGTTTATACCCACGTCGGTCTTTCTACCCTCACCGTGAAATGGGGTTTGATTGCGCCGACCAGGGGTGACTGTACAAGAATGAAGAAAGGTCTCGGAGAGAATGAACGGGTGTCAAAGAAGTTTATCCGCGATAGAAGTCGCGTATATATTCAGATCAGACGCGATAAATTTATTTTCTTAAAATCATGCAGAGATTGAAGGATCGTACTCGTGAATATTATTAGGTCGGTGCAGATGAAATGGCCGTTTTTTAATTTAAATTTTAGACAAATTTAAAACCTGTTTTACTAATCAAAATAGTATCTATCTACTTTAATGCACTACTGCCAATGTAATACAAGTGCATCAATGCCGTTCTTTAAAAAATTAAAATGACGTCATCATTGACGGAGGATGCATGCCCACGAGGTAAAATATCGAGATTTGTGTTTTCAGACTAAAACTTTTCAAACCAACGCCTTGTCGTTCTTTCACTTACAGCACCTTCCCCAAATGCAGTATTAATGTTACGCATGCCTCGGCTGCAGTATGACCAAGTTTGAACTCGTATAAGTAAATTACAAGAATTTCTTTGGAGATATTCGACCGTTAATGTAATACATACAAATTGAAATAAGAACGCCTTGTACGGTCAAGCTGGATCTTAGTGCTTTTTATAAATTTTACTTGTGTCATTTTTATATATCTTTCTTTTTTTTTCAAATTCAACCGACTACGCGCCGAATTACTTTTCCGGTCATAACGCAGCTATATATTGAACATGAATAGGTAATATCACATTTATTAAATTAGAAATAATTTAATAATTAGTGATGCTAACTTGCATCTTGATGTTAGATCTCTTATCCCCCCTGAAAAAACTGTAAAGAATTTATTGCGAAAAATTTCTTTATTTCCATCACGGTTAATGCAAACTTCTATGACTAACAGTACAATATATAAATAAGATTATGCACTATAAATCACGTGTGGACCATGTACTTTTCACACAGTATACATCGTCCTCTGTATGAAAGAAAAGTGACCTATAGGGGTGGAAAATTCAATATACGGTCGAAAACGGCCATTTCATTTGCACCGACCTAATATAGTAATAATTACATAAATAATCGATGTTTTTATAATTACAATTGGAAGTTGCTTATACGTGGAAGAATTTACGATGCTCGAGATTCGAATCATTCCTTTCGTTCAACTCGCGTTTGTCGTCAGACTCGTCCCTATCGCCCGGACAAATTGACGATAACTCGCAGCCGTTTGACATTGCTTGACATCAAAATCAACTCGCCGACGTAATAAAGCGATCGCCGACAATCAGGCCGATTACGCCAATGAACGTCCAATGCGGAACGGTGCATCGGCGGCGCGTTCCACCGATTTCTTCCCAATGAGACGCATCGCCGATGATGGTCGACGATGGTCGTTCGCTTTTGGCGCGCATCGACGCGGAGATGCAATCACGAGCGATCGAGGAATCGAATGACAACAGCCCGCACGACTTCTCGCAGTAGGCTCGCTCGTTAATGCGTTTTCCGCGATATCATGCTGATTACATAAGCGCCGTGCGTCGATTGGCACGTCGATCGGCACGCGTTACACCGGTTATACGTTCTGGAATGTGATAGTCGCGAGATTCCGCGAGTAACAGGTGCAACAGCGACGTTAGGAACAAACGGTTGAAGGACCATGAGAAGCGTTAAAGTAGTGCTGTGCAGTAGAAACGTGTGTATAAATAAAATGAATGCTGTGTCTTGCTAAATACAAACGTTATTTTCTTTTTCTGTATTTATCTTTGAAACATCTTATTCATTTTTTAAAAATTTAATTCTTTCAACGTTGTTTTTAAATTTACGTACAGGATATTTGTGACGAAGATTTTAGAACTGTTTAATAAAAAAATATTAAACAAACCTAATGGCAAATAATTGTTTACTATATATGATCCTGTTAATTTATAATTATGCAAAAATAAAAAAAAATGCTTAATAGTGCAAAGATAATACACAGAAATGGAAATCCTACATACTCTATAGTTTTACAACTATAATCTTTACTAGTTTTTGTTATTGAAGTTGAGTGATATACAAAAATAATTAACAGTATTGGGAAAGAATAAATTGTAGCGTATAAATTATACATAATCGTAAATAGATCGGGATAAGTGTTAATTTATAGAAAAATTCTGTTGTTTAAAAGTTAATTTATTTTAATTATTAGTTTGATTTATTATTTTGGAAGATGGGCGACGTCAATTCATTGACATAGAGATAGGGATAGCTGACCTCGCGAAATACCCGTGGCGATCGAACGCATGGCGGTTTTCGCATGGATGACGGGAATGAGCTATAATTAAAGCGGTGGCCAAGTCATTATGCCGTACCGGCGATAAATTACGACTTTTACGAGGCCCCGAGCAAGGCCGCGCGCCAACGCGCCCAAAGAGAAGCCTCACCGGCGCGAGCGTCACGGTACAATCGTCGAGGAATCGAAAATGACGAGGATGGCCCACCGCCGGCGTCAGCGGATTGCGACGAGGGGGAATAGCGAGGATGAAAAACGCACGCACGTTTACACGCTGTGAGGTATAAATTACTGAAGATCGTGAAGCTTGACATCGAGATTGTCGTCTGACAAGACGGACTTCTTTCATTCGTTTAATACCTTTCCCCCTTCGTGCCCAGGACTAACGGGCAAACCGTATAGAACCCCTTGAATACCGAAAATACCGTATGGAACGTGACATCGGATAATCGATAAGACGGAGTGTCGGGGCGACTCTTCGGACGCTCGCACGTCCCTGCGCGTAAATATTTTGATTAATGATCCCGCGAGGACTGTCTGGTCCGGTCCGGTTCGGTCCCGGGACGCAACGGCCCGATTCCAAAACCGGATACCCTTTCGCGTCCCCTTCGCGTCGGAGATCTTCCTTCTGTATCTCTCCCTTTCTGTACTCGGCCTCGTCCGATTGACGATTATCGGTTCTCGCTCCCTCTCTTTCTCTCTCTCTCTCTCTCTCTCTCTCTCTCTCTCTCACTCCCCTATGTCTTTTGATCTGATCCTCCTCTCCTCAAAAGATAGTCACAAACGTGTTCTAAGGAGGCTTCCTAGGGGTCACGTGCGACGGACACGCCAGCGGGATCCTGGGAAAGACCTCGAGCGTTGTCCTCGCGGTCGGAAAAACTGGTCGTCGGTCAACTGACCGTGGATAATGCGAACCCTTCGCCGGCACCTTCAACCGCGTTAAATGTCCTGTCGGGTATTATCTCGCCGGCTCGAAACAACGCCCCGGATGACCGGAGGCGTTAACGCTCCGAGACCAGTTCGACCTGTTCGAACGCGTGCGTCCAATTTCGGAAGGTCTTACCGGTCTCTGTCCGGAGAAACGTCCTCGTGAGCTGCCGGACACCCGATCGCGTCAAGGACCAGGGATCCGAGTATATACCCGCCGTAAATTAAACCGTCCGTTCATCGGCGATCCCGAACAATCCGAACGATACGCGTTGCACCCTTCGGATCCTCGGCTATCGCTTGAGATTAGGCGTTCCAGACGGACGGAGAGAGAAAGACGGAGAGAGATGAACATTAATCTGCCGATTACAGGAGCCCGGGAACCACCCATTCCAAGTAGCACGACTGGTACGAGATTCCCTGTCCTTGGTTATTGCGCAATAGTCATTCGAGATTCGACCCTACGTTTCCAGAGACGTAAGTTTAACCCTCGAATCCCATCGAATGTCGACCTTGAAATTAGGATGACCGTAGATTAAGCGATGATGGATATTTGCGGTTTGACTAGCAGCTAACCAGAATACAAATGCTATCTCCGTTGAAAGCTCAACGTAGTCTTGAAAATTCGGATCGATATTAGGTCGGGTCTTTACGTTACCTCGACTTCGCGAACACGAGAGGAAACTCAATCGATCAATATTGTGCGCTCGTTTAATTAACTACACGACGCGACGATCCGTAGATCAGAGATGCCGACCATCTGTGTCTGGTATCAATGCTACCGAGTGCCGACTTTTAGGCTAGCTTGTATTAGGTTAATATTTACCGACTTAGGCTTGCGTGTTAGGCTAATATTTCCTACACTTCGAGAAAAAATTCTGGGAGCTGTATAACCAGCTATTATCAGGCTATTTATTCATGTGCGTATATTCCCGGCCTTCGATTTTTTTCGATCTTTAATGCAACGCTATTTAAAGCCATATTACTTAACATTTAATATACATACTTGTTCCGTAATTTTAATATACTTGCTCATGTCTTTTCGTGGTACTCATCTCTTTTGCGTAGTTTTACATTTATGCAATTGATGATTTTCTAATTGTCGAATTTTTAAAACTTAAAAATCTTCTATATATATATTATATGTAAAATAATAGTAACGATACTGCGTATTTTTTCAACACGATAAAGTGTTTCACGTAATACTAGGTCACGTTATCGGTGCTTTCAGTTCTCATTATTTCGCCTGTAGGAATTATATAAAATTTTAAATTATACGGAATTAAATTTTATAATCCCCCGAAAATGTTTATAAACAGATAGGCGAGTTGCAAAATTTTATGAATGAATTTAGGATGTGCCCGGATCCAATTCGTGAGATATCTTTCCACAGGGCGGCAACGCGAGGCATATTGTTTCACACGCTGCCCGCGCTTTACCCTGTCATTATCCCTGCCACGGAACCACCCCTCATTTTCGAGAACATCGATTTTCAACACAGCCATGTTGTCTCTGTGTATTTGCGATTTTTGGTGGACGCATTAAACCGTTCACCAGCTACGGCGAGTCGCCGTCGCGGCCTTGAACATTCGTCCTTGCACTCCATAAGAGCGACGAGAGTACTCGATGTCGTTCCCAGAGGATGCAGCCGATTACATTTATTTTCATTTGTTCTCGAAGAACTGCGCGGGGAGAATGTCACTGTGAATGAAATCGTGACGTAGTTGCGGTGGGAATCGTGGCTAAAGCGCGTGCGAATAATTGATATCTGTAGCTTGACAATTATGTTTTCCGACTATTAATTGAATCAAATAATCGTCTAATTTAATAGCGAATTCGATTGGACTACACTATTGCGAGTTGACGCACATTAAAGCTGCTGTATCTAATATAAGTGTAAAAATGAAATGCAAATATCTCGGATGATAAAATACACGTTCTACATATAACACAATAAAATATATTGTGGATTTTGAAGTTTAATCCGTTTATAATTTATATTAAATACATATCTTTACGTCGATTTGTGTACGACGGCTTTAATGTGCACCAGTGCGCACTAGTGCGTCCAATCGAATTCGCTATAAATATAATGCTGTTTTATTTGCTTGTCAGAGTTAAAATTCTGTGTATTTTTTTAGGCAAACACACGTGATATATTTGTATTAATTACATTACAAAATTATACCTTTAATTGAATACGATTTAATTGAAGAGTGGAGGAAACAATTTTAGAATTTATTAAGACGATTTATTACAATTTAGTCTTCGAAAGTTCATATTTTATTTCAAACGAATTAATCACGTTCAAGCAAAAGGTGTAGAATTAATGCAAAAAAATTTAGTAATATCTCAAAATTTAATGTAAAATTTCAGAAATGCTTCCGTGGGATCATTCGCATTTCGAACAATATATCGTTACACGACGAGCGAATTCCATGTGGACGTACGTGGTCGACGTTACTTAAGAATGTCCATGCGATTTTGATTATAGTAATTATGCACGGCACGGGTAAACTGGTCTTTAAGCCAGGGATACTATTTGTCGTGGAGTGACGTCCATTCTGTACGAGTCACGTTACACCTCTGAGAGCGCAGCGATCGCAGAAAGCGTATATTACGTGTATTACGGCTTTTTATCCTTTTACTTTATTCAGCCGAACTCTCTACTACCCTCTATATGCACTTGTGAATTATAAACTGTTTTGACATAATTACGCGAACAATGGCGAGTGTAACAAACGGGGAAGGGGCCGGGCGAGGATGCGTTTCCAGAAACTACTAAAAGTAATCGTTTCATGAAAGTCTGGCTTGACGTGTTTTATGATACGATAGAACAAATTAAAAAATCGCACAGATAAGTGTGATTCAAAATGCATTGAAAAAAATTCAAGTTATTTTATTCTCTCAATGTGTCCATGGTACACATATGAACATTTCACACAATAAAGCACTTCCGCTTTTATAAGTTCGTTTAATAAAATTATTTTTGTAAATTTTATTACTGTGAAAGTGAAAGTTGTTTCTCTCTGGTTTTATTAAATATGTCTGATAGCGAAAGAGTTAACTCTTGCATTCCCACGTTTCAATTTCTTACGTAAAATATTTATTTAAAATTCTTGAGAAATTCTCATAATTTGACAGAAAATATATCTGGAAATTTTTACACAACGCGTCAATGAGAAACAGTCCAAATAATGAAAGTACCTTTTTATTTTGAAGACTTGTGAAATGCTTATTAAATTAATATTACAGTATTTTTATTTTGATATGCACATAAAAGAGAATATTTCTAAATATATTAATCTTCTCTTCTCTCTAACGTTAAATTCGCCATTTACAAATACATTGAAAAGTTTCGTTGTTCTCTTCAGAGTAGAAATTCGATTCCGATGGGGATCTGAAGAACCGTGAGGGGCTTCCTCTCTTCTTGGTCTTTCGCTCCTTTGCGCCTTAAGCAAGTCTTACGCTTACTTACGGACTTACGTCTGGAACGACGCGCGGAAGGAAGAAGCCGGAGCGACCCGCGGGCTAATCGTTCTAACGAGATCATACTATATTATTCCGACTTTGCTAATCTTTATTAATCTCATTTCCACTTGGGGCATACGTTTCCGCAATGAGTTCGAGTGTTTCGCGAAAATGAAACAGCGAATGTCTTCGTGATGGGCGTTTTGATTGATACGATTAATCACAACAAATCATGATGTGATTTTTTTTATACCAATATTATAAAAATATAACATCAAAAAAATTGCAGCTGTTTAAGAAATAGAAAAGTTCTTTGTATAGATAAAAGAAACTGAGACAACCTTGAGGAAACTTTATGCGTTCTCTGATATTTTTATACTTAAAATGACCGTAGAACAGATGATAAAGGTTTTTCGTAAAAAGATTAGTCGGATATTATAATGTATTCTCTCTTATTATAAATGTTCAATTAAGTTGCAAATTTCTAAAGAAACATTGTAATGATCTATACTATATCGATAAAGAGAAATGAAAAGAGAAACGATAATTTATCGATTTTTTTAACATCTCGGATATTTTCTCTGAACGTTTTAACAATAATTATAGACTCAGTCTACTCATTTTCTGATGTCTTCAATTATACACTTATTCCGCCAATAATTACCAGCGATTATCTGGGCATATAAGATTATATAGAAGAATATTTAGACGTATTTTGATATCTAGATGGTTATATCGGGGCATTTTAATCAGATGTGAGTAAGGGCACGTCGTACGGCGCGATTACCTCGAAGGCGTTACGTGTGCAACGAAAGTAGAGTATATGATATTCGCTTCGCGATCGAGGTAACGTTCTGGAACACAAGGCAAGCCTGAATCACGGCGATTCACGACGTGCGACGTGCCGTTTGATCTCGCTAAGACGCCCGCTAAACACTATCTTACACGGACAGACCGTATCCACGAGAGTCGGACTTTCTAATCGGTAACTACGCGCGCTGCTCGATATCGTCGAACAACGACGTTTCATCTCTCTCCAGAAGAGAATCTCGGCATGTATTTCTCGATCATTACAACCTCGAGGATCGAAGGCATAGGTAAAAGCAATTCGTTGAGAGGCTGCACGAAGACATTCGTGGCTCCTTTCGACGAACGGAATTTCTTATGATCATATCCGCGCTATCCAGCAAATTGTAAAGGACTTATCTCTGAAACAGCAAGACCGAGAGATTTCCTTAGCTGGTAATCTTCGTTAAAGTGACCTCAGGAAACGTGATTAAGGAAAATGTGAAAGTGGAAATGATTAAAGTCACATTTAAAAAAAAAAAAGGCGCGAAGTATATAGAAATATAATGATTCAATTATTTAGAGATCTCGAGGGCGAAACTGATTAATAATGTACCGTTTGTCGTCTACTTGTTTTCATACGAATGATAAATAATTGTTCATAGTACATTTATAGGAAGAAAGGAAATAAATTTATAGGAACAAAAGAGAAAGAGAGAAATAAAACGGTAGATGTAAGTTATGTTTCCTTCTGCTCGGGAACGACGCAATGTGCCGTGTCTTGGGTAGGCTCTGGTTGTTCCTAAGAGCATGCACCGGCGGCAAGGTCTTACATCGCCAGGACGTCGGACACGGCACCGCGTCTGTACGTGTGTATATACGCGCCAGGCATAGAATTACCAAGGCGCGACTTACCTGGACGCATCCTCTGTGACCAATTATCCCGCTAACGAACCCCGCGCTCTCGCACACCGCCGCTATCTAGCCGCTCCGCCGTCGGCCTGGCCGGGCTAATTAATTATAACAATGTCGTTAATTTTACGCGACCGAGTCGAAACGTTACTGACCGAATCGCGCGCGAATTCTCTTCCTACACAGTAACTTCCACCGGTCCGCTCTCACTGTTAAAAAGCTGGAATCGTATTAAAGCTTGAAGAATTTGAGAAGAATAATTACATTTCATCAGAGTAACTGACTAAAGAGATACTCAAATAATTCAACGTTTTCTTTTTTGATTAAAGATATGATTAAAAATACATTTATCAACTTTTTATCTTTAATTAAAGTACGTATTTTAAATACTATTAATTTTCTGTAGAAAATATTTTATTTAAAATTAATATAACGGAGAAGAATTATAAATAAATATAATTATTTTAATTATAAATAATTATAATAATTTGGCACAAGATGTACAATATACATTCGATATTTTATTTTATTAATACTTAATAATGAAAAAGTGTATTACAATTAATTTTGTATTCTTCTGTCCAGAAAAAAATTATTTTGACAAAAGAAATTATTATTTTTAATGATTTACTATATTTAATACACGTTTCAGGTATTACATTTCAGGTATACACTGAGAGAAGAAATATTTTTAATGAAAAAAAGAAAATACACTTTCTCTAAATCATAATTTGATATAAATATTTGTTTGTTCTCTTTAAATATATTATCTTCAGTATATAATTTTGTATTTTTACATATTTGACATTTAAATAATGATTTTACAAATAAATTAATAATATTATTAAACTTAATTAAATTGTTTTCTCAGATTAAAAAAATTTGATTATCTTTAATATAGAAATAACCTAACAGTAAATATTTTCTAGCACTGAAAGAAAAGATACTTGAATAAAAATTATTTCTTCATTTATGTATATAAGTATTCCAATTAACAAATTTTTTATAACTTCAGCACATGTAAATAAGCTATTAGGAGTAAATAATATTTTTGTGTTAAGTAAAATTTTTTTCTTAACACAAACGTCTTAAGATATTTATTCTCTCAGTGTATTTAAAGTCCATGCATCATTGCTTCCCGCGTATAATAATGTTTTCTTATAGATTTATATTGCAAGTACAGCAAACCGGAAACGTTTGCTAATTCACTCTATCGCCTTCTACCTCCCAAGGACAAATAATTAAGAATGTAGCATGCGAAACGAGATTGTAATGAAGGGAAGCTCGTGATGCAGCAGTTATAATGCAGAAGAGCGTGGTCCGCTATCGTTATCCCTTGGCCTTAATACCACCGCTTGCATATCTTGTCGGTCTTATTATTATAATTACCGTCATTATTCGCCACAAAGTCGCTCGTTCCGAACGTCGTGACTCACGTCTCATCGCGAGCATTGTCAGCGAGGATCGCTCGGGATCGATTCAGCTGCGCTTTCGTCGACGATATCAGCACGATTAGCGCCTCATTGTAAAAAACAATCAAGAAATGTTACACGTAATCTTTATCCATCAGTCAACGATGCCGACTCGTTCGACTATTATCTGCGCTTGTGTAAAGCTTGATATGGAGGTAATGCGATTTACCTTCTTTATATGTAGAATCATATTGCCTGATTACATACATATTATATATGTCACTTAAAACAGTTTCTACATTTTGAGATATGTACGTCTAACTGAATAATTGCGAAGTAAACGTGAAAATAACGTGTTATTATTTTTGTGTGGTACTCGGCAATGAAATAATAACATCATTTCCGCATTTTTTTTGAGGCAGCACGTGTATTAATGTGAAGTTATGTAATGTGATGGAAACTGGAATACTGAGGTAAAACACAACACATAATTTTAGAAATAAATGGAATAGTCAGTAAATATACAGATAGTTGCAAAACTTGTGAGTATTCCATATTTTCTAGTTACAAATTTGTATGCAATTTATTTTTACGAGGTTTTCTTATTTACTATTTTAACATTTTTATTCTTTCAATATTAAGTTCTCAAAGATATATATTATTACGCGTATTTTCTTGTGTAATTCTTACGTTATACATTTTTATAAATTACTTTATTAAAAATTTTTGAAGTAATTAAGAATTTAGTTTTAAAAACTTTAATTTTAAAACAAATATTTAAATAATGTTACAGTATATATATAATAATGTTAGACAGTAAAAGAAATTATGTTAAAGCGACACAAGATAAAGAAAATCGTATTCTAGATTTCTAACAAATTTAGATCCTTGCTCTTTTCATCGGTAACTTGTAACCTATCACATCTACAGTGTCCAAAGTCTACGAATGCCAAACCGTTTTGCAAAGTCACGGCAACGCGACAGTACAGCTATGAGTCACGATCAGTCAATTCTCTTTCGCATAATCGCGTATCATGATCCGTTCGACTCATGTCTCATCACCGATGACTCTACGTTAACCGTGCCTTGCAATTTTTCAGGAAAAATCACAAATTTTCGTGTGACTCATCACGCGCGAACGATGGATCCTTAATTAAACCGCTTAGGAGACCGTTAATGATGATCCTCCGAAACGTTGAATCTCGCGACGTCTTCGGGATTACTAAGCAACTGTGTACGCATAATGACAAGCGGAAACGCTCGTTGCAAGAAAAACGTGCACGGAACACCTGATGGTTTGTTGTCATAATGCCTATTATGCTTAGTTCGTACGACTATGATTACAAAGATAGACATCTTTTTCGGAAATCGCTGGTTTGCTAAATCTTCGCAAAATTTATGTGTATGTAAGCAATCTTCTGTGTCTAATGCATTCTGTATCTTAACTTAAACGAAAAAGAGGCATGTAATATATATAGTATTGCATGTTATGTGTAATACTACGAAACAAAATATTTAAAATTTATAAAGTTGGAACAAAAAAATGAAAATAAAATTAATATATTAATCTTATTAAATAACTTCTATAACTTTTAATATAAGTAATTAACAGTTTTCAATGAAAGATTGCTCGTGTTAAAGCAATCTTCGCAAATTTGATATTGCCAGAAATTTTTATTTTAGACGTGGATTTTAAACTTCGGAAATTGTTTCGGATACAATAAGCTAAAATATATGTCGTAATTTGTTTAAAGAGAAATTAAGAAGGAACTCGAAGAGTTAATATTTCCTCATCACTCTCTCTACGTGCTTCACTACATTCCATTCTCAGATTCTCTTTTCCGACTCTCGCGCACATTCCTGGATCCTTTTTACTCTTCTCTTCGCGAGCATAGTTATTTTCTCGCGATCTTCTCATACGAGTCGCTTGCTTCTTATTGAGATGCAATGTCGAGCTGTCTAGCACATTTTCTTTCTTTTTTTTCTTGCATTATTCTAGTCTTGACTACAGCAACTTGCTTATGAATAATATTTATTGAGCTTGCTAATAAAGTTAAAAATTTATTTTGACATAAAAAATGTATGTGCAACTATGTACATTTATATTATTATTGTCAACTAAACGATTTGTTACTTCATTTCTATTCAAGTTTTATTTTCTTTACTCAATATACTTTCGGTTTTAATTTTGTTAACTTTTCCTGAGATTCTTCACGCACATCGAGGATAATGCCACGCGTCACGTAAAAGTGTGAATCGATCAATCGCTGCAGGTTCACGCGTCAACGAGGATGACATCGCGTTGGTTCTGCGACGTAATTACCGTGGCGTCTGGCAACGCGACCTATTAAAACTAAATCAACTTCTCATTAGGCCGATCTTGGTCTCCGAAGACCCTCCAGGCGGTATCTTTTTTGCGGGGTGCTACGAAAAGTAACAGCGAAGCGCGAAAATAACTAAGCTGTCTACGCAATGTTAATAAACCGTAAACGATGTGCTCACTCTTTCGTCACAAATGGGATCTTAATTAAGAGAATCGATCGAATACTTCAGTAACTCTCTTGTCGAGATCTTCAATTCTTCACTCACTTTCTCTAAGATTTTCTTACGATAGAGAAAACATTGTAGTCGAGAATTTATTATATCTGAAACTGAATCGCGATTGAAAGAAGGCAAAGAAATTTTGAATTATGCGACGGGAAATTTTTGATATTATTCCGCGATAGTGATGATCTTGTACCATGCCGCAATACTACAATAAGTACATGTAATTTATCGTTTATAGAACTTTCTAAAATACTGAGGATACTATACGAGTAGAATATAACAGAATACTACAAAATACAATCTGTAGAATAGTGTAATTTACTTTACGACAGAGCGTCATTAAATTGAAATTTTAAGTTGCTTCTTAAACAGGCCTCTCTAAAAGGCAACGTATATATATCTTAGATACCCAAGTACTTTGATCCACCGTTGAGAGCGATGCCGTACAATATCGTTTTATCTGAAAGGATTAAGAGCGAAGGCATATCCGCCGGTTCTCTCCATATCGACGATCGCGAGGGTTTGTCCTGCCGACAGAGTTGGCACTCGGAACGCGCCGCGCCGTGCCGTGCCACGAAGGACCATGCCCGAGCAATGAAAATTCAATGACGCGAGCAATTTGAGCTCGCGGCGAGCTCGCAAGCTGCAATCTGAAAGTATAAACGGTAGTTGTGCGCTGCGCGCGCGAGCTTTCTCTCTTTCTCGCCTTTTCTTCGTCTTCTCTCATCTTCGTTGTATTCGCTCGGTGTTGCTCTCTCCGTCTCCTTCTCTCGTTGCTCTCTCGCTACCACAGAGCTCACATATACTGCGTGGTCGCCCGGTGGTTGGCTCGCACAGAATAATCGCGTAATTTGCGTGTAACGATGCAATTTGTAGTTATGGCGACCCGGCTCTTTTTCCGTCTTCCTTTTTTTTCTCCCCCGCCAGTTTTTGCCCGGTACCGACGACATCGACGTCGGCAACGACAGAAATAACGGCAGCGACAACGGCGAAGACGTGGAGCACCAAGGAGTTTAAGTTGTAAAGACGAGAAGGATTCGTAGATTTAGTACGAGCTTTTTGGCGAGCTTATTTTCTCATTTAGCGTCGAAGAGGAAAATAGAGAAGCCGGAGTCGCGATCGTTAGTTTAGGAGTCGCAATAATAACTTTAATCTTCGTTACATTTATAATTTTGCGTATTATGTGACGAAAAATACTTTACACTCTGTACAAGTACAGAGAATAAAAGATTTTCAAATTTAATTAGTATAATCTTAATTACATACATTATCTTAGGCCAGTATTCGATTGAAAGAACAAAAAAATAAATAAATCTGCAATTAATTACGCTTTTAATCAAAGATTGAAAATGTTTTACTACTATGAATACACTGAGAGAAAAAATTGTAGTGGTGGCAACTATAAGGGGACAATCTTACAAATTTTGTTAATATAATTATAATATATAATTAAGTGGATTACTATATTATATAGTATACTACAACTATTTTTTATTAGTTCTCTTAAACATTAACTTGGTTGGAATAACTACAATATAGAACCCTTAACTATATATTATAATTATATTAACAAAATTTGTATGGTTGTCACCTTATAGTTGCCATTACTATAATTTTTTCTCTCAGTGTACCGGCCTTAATGTCTGATACTTTTCTCAATTTATTTTATTTTAAAATTGCATGAAGTATTTATATTTTATAAAATTCTCTTAGTTTTTTGTCTATAGTTTAAAGAATAATCATTTTATTTCGATATCGTGCGCCGAAAGATACATTCAACGATTCATACCCAGATCACGACGACGACTCACGCTTTTCTTACGCGATCGTTCGTGTTACCGATATCGCGTCCTCTATCTCGGCGACGAGACGGATGCCTCCGCGGATGCTTTGCGCGCGAGTGAACGAGAGTATTAGTAAGCTCGCGAATGACTTACGGACCGCGGCCAGCAAAACCACCTCTTTATCGCGATTCGAAAGTTCGTGCGCAGCGGGCGTTCTGTTACGATATAAATTGCCGACTTTGCCGCGCTAACTATTTATCTGCATGTGTACGCTGTGGCCATCGATCGTGATAGTCGACTTCGCTACACCTAAACCTGATCCATTGGCGAAGCACATGTAATCCTTACGAAGTATGCGTGAATTCCATTCGCCACTCGTTGAAATAATTTCGTGTGAATTTGCGATAAAGAAACCGCGAATCGCGTATCTAATAATTATATGTTTCATTAACATTCAAGAAAATTATTTAAATCATGTGTGTGTGCTGTAATAGGTACCAGGTGTAGGAATTACGAGTAGGTGTTAGAATTTTTTTTTTTTACTCAACATTTTGATAAACTTAGGTATCTTAGATATTAAAACGAAATAAAATAGATAAATAGAAATAATCACAAAACTGTATGATACAATTCCACCTTTCACTTATCAATTTTAGTCTTAAAGACTCAACTTTTTAAAGCAAATCTCCAGAAACATTTCATAATACTCTTCTTCCCCCTTTTGTTAGAACTACAAGATTTCTATCAAACCTTGAAACCCGTATTTTTTTACCGCTATCACTTCGTACATCTTGATTAGGATAAATCTAATATAGACACACTTCCTACAGAGATACCTTCGATTTCGTTCCGCCGGTGTGCTCGCACCGCAGGTGCGAGCATCCTATCCGTTTTAATTAAAATCAACTGCGTGGCCCTGATCACCTTTTAACCCCTGGTAGCACGCGCGTGCACGCTGACCGGCGTTGATCTTGCTCACCTGCGTGCTTTTACGACGCGGAATTATTGCTCGTCTCGCTGTTTATTAAATTGAATTGTGTCGCACTGCGTCGTCACCCCCTGGCAGTGGCTCTTTATCGTACTCCTTTCTTCCCTGCCGCTCCATTACCACCAGCAATTAACTAACCGCTCATTAGGAAGCTGCGTGCACGGCCATTCGCGCGCCAATCAAAGAACGGTCGACCTGTCCGCTCGCTACGATTGTTATTGCGATGCGTTTATCTTCGCTGTCTGCAGTTTTTCATAAATAAGAAGATAATGAGAGGTCTATAAACTTAAAGTGATTAATAATAAATATTCAAGAAAGATAAAATGAAAAATCTTACGCTTAAAGGAAGCAATCTTCAAATAATCAAAATAGATCGATTTTTAAATAATTCTTGCAATTTTTTAGAGAACATTAGTTTTGTTCCAAAAATTCTATTCCTTAATTAATAACGACGAGTGTTAAAAAAGTAGGTTGTACATATTATAAACATATAAGTGGCGTTTAACGATTTAATTTGAAAAACAAATTTCAAATCAATTCTTTTTTTAATGATAATAGCGACATGATTTTATTACATAATTCTGTGATCAAGTATTTCGTGAAATTTTCGACAGCCATCGATCGCATGAACAACTGTAGAGTGATATCCGGATATAAATCCGGAGTAACGCGGCGAAAACTCGCGGATTGCCTGTGCCGCGGGATAATGCGGTGAAGAGGAGAGAGCGCGGAGTACTCGATCTCAGCGGGACGGCTACTAATAGGATTTTCGTGATCAAGTCCGTCGGCACTTTCGACTCGGCTGGCTCCTCATTCCCATAAGGAGGCAGTCGCGTATCTGCCTATATCGAGCGTCGCGCGTGTATGCGATCCGCCATTGTGCCAGATCGTGCATCCGCCGTAACTTAGATCCGCGCTCCCTAGGTTGACCTCAAGGTGCATCGGTCTCGTTGCAACGTGCATGTTACAAAATTTGCGTAATCACGTATCATCGGTCCGAGAGCCTCCCCGCCGTTCTGTTCCCCACCCCGTTCCCCTGATCGCGCTACGCAATCTTGTCGTTCCACACGTGTACGTTTACGTGGTACGTACGTGCGGCACGAGATGTATCCAATAAACAAGAGAAACTTACCGTGCCGTTCCATAGGCATTAGTCCCGTCACGTTTATCGTTGCTCGTACACGCTCTATCAATAAGAATCTGCGTAACCGTCTATGTCTATACTCGGACGGATCTTGATTTCAGCACGTGGTAGATAATCACTTATTATGCTTTATCGAGTGCCGATCGTGCTGTCTTTCGTTATTACACGCATGTATTGTAACGCGTGAATTAACGCGAACATAGGAAACTGTATTTTTTTTTCGCTGTCGGCGAAAAGTGGTTAATGTTTTTATGCTACAAGATTGGTCTTGTGAGGGTACCTAATCGTATATGACATTAATGGAGAAAGTACGATTGATGTATTAAAATTTAAATTAGCTGCAGAGAGGATTTACAGTAGGAAATAGATTTTTTTTTGTAATGAGGACATTCCAGGGAGAGTTCGTTCGTAATGACGAACAAGAGAAATATTCATGTATAAATTATTATATTAAAATATTCTACAGAAGACTAATATTTCTTAAACAAACACTGAGAGAAATGTTTTGTAAAATCAACCAAAATTTGGTTGATTAGTGATCAAATGAATTTTATAGTGATAGTTACTAAATATACAGTTGTTTTGATCAAACAAATTGTAGCCTTAACCAAATAATTATTTTCATACAAATTACAAAAAGTTTTTGGTTTTTTTGTTAAATGTAACAAAGTTTTTGGCACTAGTAACTATAACATTCATTTGATCACTATACTACCAAACGATTTCTCTCAGTAAACTTAAAGTTGTTTAAAATATATTCAATCAAAATTGAACTTGAATTTAAATCTAATATATTCCTCGCTTCTTTTTTCAGGATGCAAGAGTTTCTTCAAGAGGAGTGTCAGGCGGAATTTAACGTACTCGTGTCGAGGGACTAGAAATTGCCCGATCGACCAACACCATAGAAACCAGTGCCAGTTTTGCCGCTTGAAAAAGTGCCTGAAGATGGGCATGCGCCGGGAAGGTATGCACTGTACTGAACCCTTTTTACGAATTTATTAGTAATCGATCTCTACTGGTGATTACATCGGGGTCGCCGGAATGTGTTTACAGCAATGCTCGAAGTTTTCGGGAAAAAACATTACAAGTGCCAGTTTTTAGAAAAATTTTATAGAAATTAAGAAAATTATTCGACAAAATATTTTTAATAATAATCTTTTAATTTTTTCTTGTTATTTTTCTTAAATTTTTAATTAGTTGTCACTTAAGAACTATTTAATATATATTATTTATAACTTATATTATATTTTAATATATATCAAAAATAAATGTTTTTATCGAAATTAGTTTGCGGATATTAAGAAATTATATATTAAAACATTAAATATAGAAAATTGGGCATTTGCAATATTTTTTGTCGTGGTGAGACGATGTTTCTCCGTTGTATAAAATGAATCTTGAATGGATATTTAAGATAGCACAACGAATATGTTCACTAAAGTAATTCATAATGTTAAAGAAAAATTTTTTTATTAAATTCCATTTTATTTCAAGTAGTTAGTTCAAAGAACAATGCCTTTTGCAACGAACATCGATTAGAAAGCTACTTGCTTGACTGCAATATTTGGAGAAACATCACCGACAAAGTATCGATTCGATGATAACATTCGCGACTCGCTGTGATCACCCGTTAAACTCTCCGTCACACGGTCCGTAAATCGAGCTCGCTTTTCTAATTTGTATTACATATTATTCCGATTGAGCTGCGGAATTTCTGAAATTGCATGTATTACCTAACGATACGCGACACACAACTTACATATTTAAAATTGTACATCATATATAAATTATATATACTCATTTTCACGTGACAATTACAAGTAAAGATGTCACGTTTTCAAGTTTAAGAAATTTTTAAATGCTATATTAAGCTGCTCTATAATTAATACATTGCGTGCGTTATCATTTATAAGCACGATATCATTTCTACAAGCGTGCGGTCAATTATCTTTATCGCAAATTTATTGATTGCTTACATATAACTATCGGATCTCCGCGAACAAGACTCCAAATTAGCCTAATGGTTCTGAATATACGTGGGTTACCGTTTCGGTAATGTTTTGTACCTGAGGACATGATCGTTTCGAAACACGGCTTTCGGCGCGCTTCGCCGCGGCAGGAACTTTTAATTGCAGCCCGTGGAATGGCCGGAAAGGTTCCCACGCCTTATCCCCGCCCGTGATTCCACGTTCCTCCGCTCTTGAACTTGGCTACTCGCGCGGCGCGCGATAACATCTGACCTTGTTCCGCCGCGCGCACGAGGAGGAGAGGAGCGCGCTCTTTCGCTGGTCATCGGCTCTCTCGGCCTGCCCAGGTGTACAACCACTTCCGTCCGAGACGTGGCCGTCCATCGTAGCCGGCACGGCCGTCTGTCTGCCCCGAAGCGTGCTCGCGCCGCGATCGTAAACCCGGTAAATCACGCGTTTTTACGCGTATCAGCCGCACGCGTCGACCTGCGCGGCCATCGACGGGAGACGCGAACGGAGATCGGCGATCCTGTCGTGATTCTGAGAGGAAAATGTAACGAGATGGTGTGTGGCCACGCGAGCGAGTCACATGGATTGATTAATTATCAAATTGTGGCATTTTAGTCCAAGCCATCATATTTTACGCACTTTTGGATTGAAATCGTGTAGTGCAGCACATCAGATTAGCAATAACGAAACGGTAAAAAATCGTTTAGAAAATATAGGAAACGTTATTTCGAAAGCTGCTGTCATTTTAATCTTGTCTCACATTATACGCTACGTCTCTTTACTGATTGCAACCGCACAGGCTTTCTTTCAGGACTCTCATCATATTTCGAAATTACTTTTAGGCGGCTAAATAGATATGTAAAATAATTTAGCGTAATTCTCTCAGAATATATCTTGAATAAAAATCTTGATAATGTGGTCTCAACATGAAAGCGACATATAATAAGCGTGCTTTATTTAATTTCTCTTAAAGACTATTAAATATTCTCTTGCTGTGGTTCTTTCATTACGAATTATCGAAACCTCGAGACCGGAACAGCTGTCCTTCATTTCTGGCCTCTTTCGTATGCGAGTCGCAGAAAACGCACGACTTCCCAGAGGCACATTCTCGAATATCGTGAGCCACGTTGTACTTCACGAAAGAGAAGCTTGTGCACGATTATTCGCACGAGAGCCGGCGGCCCTCCTGCCCGCGGCGCGGTTTTTCCCACAGGAACGTAGACGCGAGAAGCGCAGAGAAGACGTCGCGTTTTCTGCCCTGTCACAGCGACATCCGCCCATTATCCGCGATGATGCCCCGGTCTTTGATAATAATTCGAGTCGTTCGCGAGCGCGGGGCACGTAACTCTGTATACACTCACCTGGTCTCTACCATATGCGTTCGCACGAAAGATTCACGGGAAGGAAAGAGGGAAAGAAAAAGAGCAGAGTAAGAGGATGAAAGAAGCAGAAGAAGAAGAAGAAGAAGTAGTAGAGACGAAGAAGAGGCCGAAGAAAAGAAAAGTGCACGAAGGGCGAAGGGCCGCGGAGGGAGAGGGTGACGAGGGCAAGGGGGGTTGCCGGCACCGCCGGCAAGAGCGGCAGCAGCAGCAGCAGCAGCAGCAACGGCAACAGCAACAGCAGCAACGGGAGGAGGCAGAAGAGGCGAGAGGTCGTGGACGACGGAGGGGGGAGGGTTGAAGGCGCGAGAGGAGAGAAGGAACGAGGAGGAGTGAAGGTGGTAGAGTAACAAGAGGGGGGACGGGAAGGAGGGAAGAACACTAAAGAGAGAGAGAGAGAGAGAGAGGGAAAGACGATGGTCCGAGGTCAGCGGGGTGCATGACCTTACCTCGGGGCCCCTTCCTTCCGTGGGGCCCTCGAGGCAGACAGGATGCGCTGAAGATTACCCCGTAGATACTGTCCGCGATGATTACAGAAATCTAGGAAGCCGCTCAATTTAATTAACCCTTAATTGCGAGCGCTCGGGACGGGATGGTGCGTTTACTCCGGTACCCTGGCGCTTTTCCCCCGTCTCTCTTGTCTATTCGAGGACGATGATGATGATGATGATGATGATGGTGGTGGCGGCGGTTGTTCCCCATATGTACGAGCGCGCGACGATGCGTGAGTTATCGCTTCGCGAAACGAAGTGCACTTTCTTTCAAAGACGAACGTTGAACGGAAGAGACGTAGACCAACTGTGTAGTGCAGTTGCGTTGCAGAGCCTGTCTCGATCATCTAAATCTAGTATCGTATAAGGCTATAAGGAAAGAATGATTTCACTAAATTATCTAAAAATTTAGCTGGATATAAGTCTGAATGTAATTTAGACTCAAAATAGTTACATAGGACATTTAATATGGTTGTTAGAATGTCAAAACTTTTCGCAGCACTGCTCATCATACTTGAACAGGTAATTATTTTGATGATCCAACAAAATTATTTTCAGAGCTGTATCTAGCTGAAATTTTAGATACTTCAACAAAACTTCTTTAAATTTTTAAATTAATAAAATAAATTTTCTAAATGTTATTAACTTCAAGTTTAATTTCTATGAGTGCTTCACTTGCACATGAAGATCACAGAGAGATTTACATCTATTTATAGAAAAATAATGATTAAAACAGTGACAATGTGAAAACGATGTAAGACCTTGCGAAAAACGTGCATAATACTTCATAATAGGTCAATATCTCATTTCGTTCTCTGTGACGCTACGAATTTTTAAATAATATTTTTTCAAGATATCTACATAAAAAAATAAAATTCAATGATTTAAAAACATCAAAGTTACAAAGTTAGTATGGGCCAATCGTAAATAGCGTGATAAGGAATCTTTAAAATTCTTGAAATATAAGTTCTTTTATTTTTAAAAAATTTCTTATCGTAGTATCGTGTACATAGTTTATGCCAGCCTCTTTACTAGGTACTGATTTTTTTTTCCGTTAATCAGGACTGGTTCTTTATGCATTTAAATTACTTTAAATTATTTTATCTATCATACAATTCGTTTTGATGATTAGTTTTTTCGAAAGAGTCTTTGTTACAATGAAAAAAAAGCGTCTTAATAATAAATTTTTTCCACTTTATGAGTACGGAATTGGAGATCAGCTTTATCGTGTTGAGCGCTCTTCAGTTAGTCGCGTAACTATGGAGTATATCCATCGCGATACACCGATAGCGATTCGCGACTGGAAGGCCCCGTTACGTACTTAATACGCTCGTTAAAACGAGGAACTTAGAAACGCATTCGTTCGCAGATGCGCACGTTTCTTCCATACTCTCGCAATAAATCTGCACTGTTTATTTTACAACCCGCAGCCGGTTACTTCGCGCTTGCTTCGATATCTTTGCTTAAGGATGGAGAAGAAAAAAATAACAGCGCTTAATATCCTGTGCGCCAAAATGGCTGCGTTTCTCTAATTTATGCACATGCTAAGATAATTGACCTATTTGAACACGGACGCACTTCCATTTCACGTACTGATAATATTGAAAGAATCGTGACGCTAAATGTGTGAAAAATTATACATAATTATATGTTCAACGTGTAAAAAATTATAGTGTGCCTCTTTCTCTGAAAGGAAATAATAATTATTATCAATGGATTTAATACGTAATTTAATGGGTAGGTTCATTAATTAATTTTATAATTATTGAAATAACACTAGCAAGAATAATAAGACTATAAAACAGAGAAAAATCTTAACATTTAATTTTAATATTTTCATCGACTTACCACTTTTTTTCGTCATAATATTATTTTAAAATTTATAACTTTCAAAAGTAGCTTTATATAGGTATCTTTTCGATACATTTTTGAAGAATATATATGTTATGATTATTATTTTTTTAATATAGGGCATTGTTTATAAATATATTAATATAAAAGTTACTTTCACGTGGACGATGCGGACGTAGATACATATCGTCAAATGTTCGTTAACGCCATAACAAAAGGAGACAGGACGCACGACGAGGAGGGCCACGGTGGGAGCCAAGAGAGGAGACGTGGAGAGAACTCGAGAGGCAAATAACCCTAATTTCATCGTCGGAGACCTGCATTCAGAAAGTCATTATCAAACGAGCGTCCCGCGCGCCCGTTATAATTACGCGGGCGTTGCACAACAGAAATGTATCGAACTGCCTCGCTTTCTCTCTCCGTATTTCTCTCTCGTTCTCCTTTCGTGCTCTCTTCTCCTCCTGCCACTTCACCGATCTTCCCGTTCTCACGTTCTTTATCGGGCACGCGTTTCGCACCGATCAGTTGCTCCAGTCTGTACGCACACTTGTCCGTATCGCCCATTTCGCTTTCTTTCCAAACATCTGCTGATTATGTGATTTTCTAATAATTACGCAAAATCCCGCGTGTTTCGTGTTGCTTATTTCGTTTTTTTTTTTATTTTCGATTAACCGGTTTATTGCTCTTAATGAAGATCACGTTCTAAATTTATCAGCAGTTATCCTGAACCAACTACGAGTCTCTGCAAGTATTAAATTACTTACAGCAATTTTGTGGTTTGCCAGTGACGACTATTCAGGTCGTGAAATGTTACTGACTTCTAATCGTATCCTTGACCATCTAGAATTCTTATATTTACTTTATTTACAAATTCATCCTGTTATATATGTAATTATCATGTTTCAATAAAAATCAATTGTTTTCTATAATAGAGTACACTGAGAGAAAAAATTGTAGTGGTGGCAACTATAAGGGGACAACCATACAAATTTT
>QKQZ01006454.1:0-11284 GCA_003595255.1 Solenopsis fugax | reverse complement strand
AGCGTTCGAAGCTTCATATAGGGTCTCTCTGACCCACTTACGTGTTTAAGGGTTAAAATTACATAATTTTTAAAATTATATAATTTTTGTTAATTTAAAAACATTGTAAGCTATGCAAAATAGAGTGAATTTTTGCAGGTTTAATAACCATATTTGATCAAATTTGAATTGCAGTTTTTAACCCTGTTAACATACTGTTGACGGAACGTTTCGACCTCACTTGGTCTTCATCAGCTATATATAATTACAAATTTAAATGTTTAAATGTTCTTATAATGTCAGACGTGGTCGTGATTAATTACGATTATACGATCAAACAATCACGTGTGATATATTATGTAGGAACATTTAAACATTTAAATTTGTAATTATAGGCGGCTGATGAAGACCAAGTGAGATCGAAACGTTCCGTCAACGATATTTTATTAATACTAGAATAAATTATTTTTTTTATAAAGAATAATCAATTTAGTTCATTTTGGCCTTTTATTATTTATTGTTAAAATAAAATGGCACGGAAGTAAAGTTTTTTCAGGAGTTTTTTCTCTCAGACTTCATAATGTGTTTAAGAGTTAATCCTATCTAAATAATCCGCCCAAATGTGAAATATTGTACAGTTGGGAAAAAATTCCACAAATTTTTTATATTATTGCATATTTAATACTGACAGTAATATTTAAGTAGTGAATATTACTTAAGTAGAGTACTATCAGTAACATGCGCAGTATTGTACATGTAGAATTTTTCCAATTGTACAATATTTCACATTTAGACGGATTTAGGCAGAAATAAAAGTCACAATTCAAATCTGATCAAATACGTGCAGTCATTGAATCTGCAAAATCCATATTTAAGTACTACTGCGCATATATGATTGGCAGTAATATTTAGGCAGTAATACATTTTAGCAATAGTGCGAAAAAATCATATATGGCAGTAATACTTCTGTGTAATTGTCATAATATGTTTATGCTATTCCCTAGTTTCCTATAATATTTTTATGTAGCGGCCAGTAATGCCTCGACAGACGGTCTTTTTCGTAAAGGCCTGTATAGGATGAATCTTAATGGTTGAACCAGGCTTTTACCCTATAAGAGAAATTACGACTGCACCAATGTTATTTTGACTTTAAGAGACTTAACCCTTTGACGCACAAAAGATTCTTATGTTTTTCCCGTTTTCCTTACCACGAGTCTCACACTATATTGCGAAAGGATTAAACATCTCTTTATTTTTTCTTGTAAACAAATAAAGATAGACACATATTTAAGTTTTGCTTACAGTTAAAATAACGTTGGCTCAATTAGACCTAGATCGATTAGACGTGCATTCGGTAATTTCTCTCATAGGGTAAATACCAGGGAGTTAAGGCGATGCTGGACTGACGGTGGAACTCACTCGACGTCGGTACTGCAGATCACTACAGATTTTTCTTCGACGTGAAGTCTAGCGACTATGGGCCGCGCGTGGGGCAAAGAGTAAAGGGAATAGGCTAGCGCTCTTTGTCAAACGCACTCATCTGTCCTTGTTTTTCGACTTTAGCTCCATCTATTGCAAGATCTCTCCACTACCACGAATGCAGTTACTGCTCTTTCCACCAATACACGTGAAAATTATATAAACAATTTTCATACATTTATATCTTTTATACTAAAGCTTCTAGGATCATTCTGCAAGCGCCGTATTGTTCTTTCATTTAATTCACACCCCGCTAGCTACTTATTTCATACACACAATGTCTAAAACTTTTATATGGGGTACATGTTATCACAAGTCGGCTGCAGAAGCCGATAATTAAACTATAATTTTTTAATCAACTTTCGTTTTTCATATTAAATTATAGCTAGCGGGGTGTGTTTTTGTCACTACTTTAATCGTGTAAAAGGATTTTTAGATCTGTTGAACCAATTAAGAGATATGAATGTACGAAAATAAGCACGTATAGAGACCGGTCCAGCATCGCCTTAATTATGAAACTTTCCCTAGGGTGGAAACGTGAATAGTGAAAAATTTCTCCACTAACTTCAATGATTCCCACTTTTCATGTTTTCCATGGGGAAAAAGTTACATGATCGATGTCTTGGGGATCGATTGTGTATTATACAACTTGGTGAAAATGACAAAAGTGAGTAAATTTGTTAGAATATTTTTAATTTTATTGGTAAATTTGTTCACTTTTGTAATTTTTATTCAACTTATGTGATACACATTCGACCCCCTGGTTCAACCATAGCGTATTCGATTTGCTGAGTCGACCCGACTTCGAGTCGAAATTGGTCTGTTCTTTTTAGCTGCATTTTTTGCACAATTTATCTTTTTTTTTGTATCTGAAAAAAACAAATCATCTGCTCAGAGTGGGGTCGAGCAAATCGAATACGTTATTAGATTTACTCTCTATACGGTGTATAAAAAGTTTCGAATATCTTGAAAACTAAGCATTTTTGAAAAATGCTGCAGAAAAATGTTTTAGACAAAAGTTGTAGGGCATAGAAAGGTTTATTTATTGATGATACCGGTTTGATCTTAGGAAATGTCGCCAAGGTCAGGTTAAGATCAAATAAAATACCTTATTTTTTATTACAGAATCTAATAGCTGATGTCAAGAGCTTTTCAGAACACTATAACAAAGTTTATTTTTCTTAAGTACTTTTCGAGTTATGAGGCATGAAAGTTTGTACCGCCTCTACTAGCATTATCTATAGTGTATCGCGTGAATGTTGCCAGATCGGATTTTTATTTCTTGTGCGTGAGTGCATGCGCGCGCGTGTCTATGTATTTCTCCTTCCATTCCACTCTCCCTCCCTCCTCCTCCCTCTTCTTTTCCTCTAGATAGATAAGCTAGAAATCTCTTCTATTAAGCTCATTCGATCGCTACATGTCTTCTTAATACCTGCGAGTGAAGTTTAAAGTAGTAATGCTCACTGAGTGAGAGCGTATATATCCCTTTTGATGATATGAGAATGGGGTGATCGTAAAAGATCTTACGTACAAGTGACAGAACTTTTCAACTAAATTTTTAGAAATGAGGACAATATTTAAATTAATTGTCACTCGTACTGTACAACGTTTTGAAAAAGCAGATTTTGTTAAAGATCGAGTTAGACAAGGTAAACTTACAACAGCGACAAATCCTAATAAAGCATTATTAAATGTTATGCAGTCTTTTGTAGAAAATCCGTGTAATTTACTTCGAAAAGTTGCACAACAACATGGTATCAATCCTGTCAGTCCGCAAAATTGTAAGAAAAGAGAAAATCTATCCATCTAATCCATTTAGTACAGGAACTATGTAAAGACGATTTTTATCGTTGCATTTTGCGAAAGAATGACTTACAAGTAGAAAAATTCGATCGATTCTATGTCAATAGAATTTTTCTATTTGTAAATAACATTGTTTTTTTTTAGATGATGCTACTTTGAGCTAATTGGGAATGTAAATCGACATAGTTGTAGATATTGGACCGATGAAAATCCTTATTAGATGCACGAGGCACATACTCAGAATTCGCAAAAAGTCAATGCATGGGCTGGAATTTTAAATGACCGGATTGTTGGACCGTTCTTTATTAAAGGAAACTTAATAGTGGAGAATTACTTAGCCATGCTTCAAAATGAATTAGTACCGGCAATACTAAACATCGCTCGTTGAAACTTCATCGCTAATATTTGGTACCAGCAAAATGGGGCGCCATCTCATTACGATTTACAAGTATGCCAATATTTGAATAAAGTTTTCCCAAAAAAGATGGATAGGAAGAAGGGGTTATATTGAATGGCCAGCACGATCACCGATCTAAATTCACTCGACTATTTCTTGTGGGGATATTTAAAGAATAGTATTTATAATACAAAACCTCAAAATCTTGATGATTTGCGTCAACGAATAACACATGAAATTAGAACGATACCTAATGAAATTTGTAGGAATGTAATTTTAAGTTTCCCTGATCGTTTAACATATTGTCAGACTGTACAGGGATATCAATTTGAGCATTTGCTATAATTATCGTTCCTTTAAAGCAAAAATTGTAATGTTCGCAGCACGCGCGGGGGTTCTGCGCATGCAGTAAGATTAGATGGAACCGAGCGCCGGCGATACTAACTTCCAAGCCTCATAACTCGCAAAGAAAAATAAACTTTATCATAATGTTTTGAAATAAAAAAGCTCTTGTCATCAGCTGTTAGATTCTGTAATAAAAAATAAAGTATTCCATTTTAAAAACTACTCCCATTTGATCTTAATTTAACCTTGCCGACATCCCCCAAAGTCAAACTGGTATCATCAATAAATAGACCTTTTTTTGCTCTACAACTTTTGTCTGAAACATTTTTTTTTAATGCTTAGTTTTCAAGATAATCAAGGGATCCGGGACTTACACACTCTGTATATAGAGCTCTGTATATTGATTTTACTGACAGATATCGATTATATCAATTGTTAATTCCATTTTATCGGTTGCCCGACCGTAAGAGCTCTACAAACGCTGTCCCCGCTCGAAATATCTGGGAGATTATAGGTCCTGGTAATAAATGATAGTAAAAGCAATGTATCATGTTCGAAAAGCAACATTTAAGGCATCCTTTAATTTCGCATTTTAACTAAAGAAAAATATCAGCGAGCTAAAAAAATTCCTCGGTCTTAGGTGACAATGTTGTATCTTATAGCACATGTAAATAGTTTCAAAAGTTTCGAGATGCCAATTTCAATCTCCAGAATGTAGAACGCCCTAGTCAATTCAAAGAAAGTGAAGACGAAGAATTGAAATAACTTCTGTAAAAAAATCTTTGTCAGACTCAATCATAGCTTGCAAATATATTTGCAGTGAGCCAATAAGTGATTTCGAAATGTAAACTTGGTAGGATTCGAAAGGCGGACCGTTGGATTTCGTTTCATGACAATGCGCGGCCACACACGGCAAAAACAATCTTGGAAATCACTTCTGACTTGGACTGGGAAATTCTTCCTGTTGTGGCGTTCGCCAGATTTCACCCCTACAGATTATCATCTTTTCCGATCTCTGCAACATCACTTGGTTAATTCTCACTTCAAGTCTCGAGAAGGTCGGCAAAAGTATTGACGAGTTTATCAACTCAAAACCACCATCCTTCTTCAGAATCGGATTTTGTCAGTTATCTCAAAGATAGCAGAAATGTATAGAAAGTAACGCAGACTGTTTCGAAGATTGAAAGATTTTATTCGTTTTTTTGTAAATAAATATATTTTCTTTAAAAAAGCCAAGAATTAAGTTGTATCTCTAACAGATTTGCAAATAATTGCAAAACATTTTTCATGTTTGAAAGAATTTGTAAAGAAAATTCAAATATCAAAGAATAATTGTACCAAAAGATTCGATTTATAGTTTTTATTTTTTTCCAAAAGATTTCTAAAAAGTATACAAAAATGGTATCAAAAGCGAAAATATCCCCTTAATGTACTTATTAAATTATGAATTAATGCAATATTATAAGAACAAAGATTTTATTCTTTTTCTTTAATTTCAGACTGTTATAGATATATTTAAAGAAATAAAAAATACCAATATAGCTGCTGCGATTGTATCAATTGTATCAATTATTATTCTTGTTTTTAGCAATGAATTTCTAAAGGTAACTAGTGTATAAACTTAATGCTTTAATTGGATGCTTTGTCCAATTTTTCGTTTGGGTAAGCTGAAAATATAATGTGTGATTTACATTCCATTAGCCAAGAGTAAGCAAAAAGTGCAGCATACCAATACCTATTGAACTTATTGCAGTGGTTGGTGGGACATTAGTCTCTCGATATTGCGATTTACCAAAGATTTACAATATTGAAACTGTTGGGCACATTCCTACAGGGTATGTAAATAAATGTTTTATTGTTTTGTCTTATTAGTTGCAAAAATTTTAATATTCCCTAGTGGAAAAAATTTTTAATAAAATTTTAATAAAATTTCGACATTTTGTTGAATTTTAAGTTCAACTTGGAACATTTTGATAAATGATTTCATCAAAGATTTATCAAAACTTCCTTAATTTCAATAAAATTTTCTTACTTTTCATTAAATAGTAATTTTATATAATTTATGAAGTATTTTTCGTTGAAGTTTCATTAGATTTTAATTGAATTCTCAAAATACTAATCGTTTTTTAATTTAAAAAAATGTTTTCATAAAAATAATTAAAATTTTGTTGCATATTCAGTGAAATATCATCAAAGGAGGGTATATGAAAATGGCCAAAATTCGCTCCGAGTAGAAACCTAAAAAACTAATTTCTCACAATCAATGTTTCTTGATGTAAGTATATGAAAGAGAAAAATAATATTTATAATGCCGAGTAGTGCGGGGAAAATACTTATAACAATAAAATGCATAAATACAAAATACATAATGCATATAATATTATGTTTTAATTTCCTTTATTTCTATATGATCAGACTTATATTATATATTTTTTAATATATGTATTTATGCTCATTTTCAGATGCATTTTGCATACAGATTTATATGTATACAGCAGTAATTTTTAACCCTAGCTCCCCATACTTATTTTTGGTTACCTTCCTTCCAGGGATGGGAAGTAACGAGTTACTTGTAACGCCGTTACCGTTACAGTTACTTTTGTTTGGTAACGAACTGGTAATGGCGTTACTTTTTATTTTTTGTAACGGTAACATAGTTACATTTTTCTCGTAACGGTAACGAATTTAATAGTTATTTTTATCGTTATTGTTTAATTTATGATATAATTTTCAATCTTTATTTTTCAATCAATATTCATATATAGGATTTTCTGGATAAGATTCATATAGGATTTATTAAATATAAACTCAATACATTTCTTTCTATCGATAATTTTAATAGGAAGTTATAATTACATCACAAAGGTTTGACTTTTGTCTGAAGATTTTACTTTGTAATGTAATATAAAAAAAAAGTAAAACCATGAAAAGGTTTTACTTTTTACATTTTTATCGGTATTAATTTACTATTTACTTTTTACAAAAGTTGGTACTCCATTATGTTATCTTGTAGATGACCTCTTGAATGTGGTAGTACAGGATTACCTATATTAAACAGTCTTTCAACTGATGCACTGATGGGAACGTCGTATTAAATTTAATGAATGCTTTTTTTAATTTGGGAAAATCCTTTAATAATTCGATGTCAGACCTTTTTGATTTTAAAAATCATTACAGTTCTTCTTCTCCAGATTCAAAGCGATTTTGATCGAT
This sequence comes from Solenopsis fugax, assembly GCA_003595255.1. NCBI lineage: Eukaryota > Metazoa > Arthropoda > Insecta > Hymenoptera > Formicidae > Solenopsis > Solenopsis fugax. The sequence goes on along the minus strand of QKQZ01006454.1, from coordinate 4,068 downwards.
AAAAGTTAAAAAAATCGTCGTAGTCATCACTTGAATTTAAGGAAGTTTCGCTTAAATTTTAAACTTATATAATTTAAAACAATTTTATATAATGAAATATATATTATGGTATTTATTTTGAATAACACATTTAATTTTCGTTTTACTGAAGGATTCGCATTGTAAAAAAACATTGTGAAAATACAAATATTTTAATATATAATTTAATATTTTTACTTTTAGATTTTGTACATTTGAAAAAAAAAAGAATTAATAATTGCCAATTGCCTACAAAATTTAAATATAACTGGTTAAATGGAGAAAAGAAAAAACGAGCTGAAAGTTACATAAAAGATTTGTTAAGCTTTTGCTCAAGCAAAACTTTCTCAAATTCAAGTGATAACCACGTTTTTTTAACTTTCATCGATCAAAATCGGCTTCTGAATCTGGAGAAGAACTGCAACGATTTTTAAAATCAAAAAGGTCTGATATTGAATTATTAAAGGATTTTCCCAAATTAAAAGAAGCATTTATTAAATTTAATACGACGTTACCCAGCAGTGCATCAGTCGAAAGAATGTTTAGTATAGGTAATTCTATCACATTTAAGAGGTCAACTACAAGATAACATAATGGAGTACCAACTTTTGTTAAAAATAAATAGTAAATTAATACCGATAAAAATAAAAGATTAAAGTAAAACCTTTTCATAGTATACCTTTTTATATTACATTACAAAGTAAAAACTTCAGACAAAAGTTAAACCTTTATAACATAATTAACTTTTTGATGTAATTAACTTCCTATTAAAAATATCGAAAAAAAATTTATTGAATTCATATTTAATAAATCCTATATGAATTTTATCCAGAAAATCCTATATAATTTTTGTAGTTTTATTTATTTTAAGAACAGTATAGCTTTAGAATTATATTAAAATTTTTAAACATAATCTAATTTTATTTAAAAATTAAAAAAAAGTAACGGAAAAGTAACGAATCGTTACTTTCTATGTAACGGTAACGGTAACGAGTTACTTTTGAGAGTCAGTAACGAATAACGGTAACTAGTTACTTTTTTGATTCGGTAACGAGTAATGGTAACGAGTTACTTTTAAAAAGTAACTTTCCATTCCCTGCTTTCTTCCCACCTATGGGTTTGTGGAACCCTGTAACTTTGACACGCTATATCTCTGAACAGAAAGCATATTTTTTAGCTCATAATATGTAAAATCGATACGTCAGAATCTGATAAAGATGATAAATGAGATCCGAATAAAAAATATTTTATTCTCAAATAATTACAATTAAAAAAAATTGTGTTGCAAAAATTCGCAAAAAATAAATACTTTGAGTAAAAGAATCTCAAATTTTAAAATTTTACCGTACTTTGTTTCTGATTGGAGAAGTTCAGAAGTTCAGAAGATCCGCCTGTGGCTCAGACTGCAGTCTATTGTGCCTTCCATTATACTATTAAAGATACGAATTAAAAATTCGTATATGTGGGATGTCTGAGATCGAACCTAATACTTACAAGTCCGACGATCTACACACAAAGCTACATGACAACCCTTTTAAAATTTAACTTAACCCTTAAACCGATCCTATAAAATACGTAAACATTTTTTCCGATCTGGGAGACTTTTTCAGCTTTGAGAAGCTATAATTTTGGTTCCAATCAGTATTTTTCAACAATCTTTTTTTTCAAATGAAAGTTTAGAATCTCAGAAATGTGATTCCATAATCGACCGAAAAATGATTTATTGTGAAGTTATAAAAGAAAAACCATTAGGCAAAGATAAAAAATTATACAAAAATTCACTTTTTCTTTAAAAAATCATATCTTCGCAACAAAAAACTTTTAAGGACTTTAAAATATGGTGTTTTAAAACTAAAGAGTCATACTTAAAAAAAAATTATGGCATTCCTTTTAAAAAGTATAATTATGTAATAAGGCGAATATGAGGTATTTTTGATTAACTCAAAGTGTTTAAAATTAAAAATTGATGTGTTTCATTTCGGACCCTGCGCAGAAGCCTCCTTTTCCACAGCACTATATAGTATTCTAACTTTAGACAGAGTATATGCAAGTAACATACGCGAACGGACCTATTAGAACGTGTTTTATTCGGCTTTTTTATATAAGATTACTCACAAAAAAGTTTTGCTCATACACAATGGTAGTTCCACAGACCCCAATAAAACTTTGCTGACGTGCCGTTCGAATTCTAGTTGACCAATAAAGTTGATCAACCATATCAATCGAAAGAATAGATTTCAAACATTTTTACTTCCTAGTCCGAACCTCCTATCTCATTCCATCTTCACACAGCTAGCGTTCGAAACTTCATATGGGGTCTCTCTGACTTGTGTGTTTAAGGGTTAAAGTAAAAAAATCAGTGGGGTTTTTTAGTTGATCCTTTGGACCAACAAAAAAAAATAGTTCGATATGAAACATTCCAAAATGTTTAATTATTTGAAGTATTGAAAATCTATATTTTTGAAAAATTGATATGATTTTACTAATGAATAACATTATTTGAACAATATAAAATGATAGATAAATGGTTGTAATGAATGAATATTATTACTGTATATATAATTGTTGCCGTCTAAGCGAAGAGGACAAGAGAGACAGTCGCATTTAAATCACACAAACAATATCGGTTACGCTTTTAGCGTTTTTTTTTGACAGAACTGGTGCGCACTAGTAGCGGACTTCATGTTCCATCGGAGGTATTAGTGCGCACGGGAAATATTGTGCGCGCTGTTTCATTGGTTAAATCTAGTGCCGAATTTTCGCACGTACAAAAGTTTGAGCACGAGCTTCGAGAGATGGTGTCGGTTGCGCATAATTTGAACGAGCAAAGTATGCAAATAATACTTGATATCTCTTGATTTCGTGTAAGAAACTTGCACTAGCGTTGGGCTCCGGCAGTACCGTCCCGCACTCCGCGAGTTCTCAGCGCGAACTCAGTGCCACTCAATGAAAAACGCTATTTGTCTTGACCATAACGAGTGCTTCGTGCTTAACATGTCCCTCTTTCTTTTCTCTTTTGACCAATTCTTGAAAAGCGCCTGTCGATTTCGAGAAGAAGGTCGGAGCCTCCGACCGTTCCGCACATCGATTAAAATTTGGAGATTTAGATTCTATTTAGATCTCAAACGATATAGTTCTTTTCTTGAAATCAATCCGAATAGCAAGGAAACTTTTGTATTTCAACCGTCGAATAAAGTGCACGTACATATGTACATTAAGAAATCAAGTTAATTAGCAAATTTCCTCTCGGCACGAGCCTATACCCAGGCCTGTATCAGTGCGGCCCTGACCCATCGGAAATTCTAACTTTCGAAATCGACAATAATTAAGGAACACGGACCTCGAGGAGAGTCTCGGAAATTTCATTGTATTTGCACGCTTTAGTATCCAAAAGGTGAAAGAATATTTCAATGCATGTAATAATGCGTATACATTACATTAAAGTAATTTTTTCTAATTCTACAATTTTATGTACTTACTTTTATACTATTTAAAACCCAGTAAACGTATATTTAATAAAATATTTAATAAAAAATAAAGGGATAAAACGCCGAAAATTTACAAATTTTTCACACAAGAGTACCAAGTATCCTTTTTAAACTTTTGTACATTCTCACATTGAGAATAACGAAAAAAATGTGCCTGCACCAGACTTATCGTATTTATGGATAGTTAAAGTTTTTTTAAACCTCCTAGTCTTCAAATTATAAAAATGTTATGGCAATGTAAAAAATTGTATAGGGTACGTCGTACCCATATATGGGGATTTGGGAGCTACGATTAATAAAGAAATATTAAATTTTTTTAATCCCTCGTCGTCTAATCTAGGACCAACGACGTGATGATTACTGGCCCTATTTTTAGTTTTTTTATACTCTGTTTTTTTTTAATTATTTTGTTATTTTGTTATAGAAGGCATTATATATATATATATTTCTATATATATAATGTACTATATATATAGACATACAATACACAAACACACACACATATATACAGGGTGTTTCATTTTAATCTAGCCAGGCGAATATTTCAAACGCTGTTGAGTTT
>QKQZ01006451.1:0-11264 GCA_003595255.1 Solenopsis fugax | reverse complement strand
GTTTTTAATAAGATCTGTGAATCAAAAGTAAATTGAAAATAACAAAGAAATTCTGAACATTATTTTCAAAATAGNTAAATTGAAAATAACAAAGAAATTCTGAACATTATTTTCAAAATAGTTATTAATCACAAAAACGAAATTCCTCAAGATTTAATTTATTGTTAAACATCACAATTATCTTTAACTTTGTGACACTGTCGCACTAAGTTTTCGTAATACCTGTTAATGGTTTGTACGGTTCCCGATATTCTTAATTGAATGAGGATAGGTTCTGGAACAGAAAATTCATTAGATTCTGCAAAGGTTAATAAATCTCGTTTTGTAGCCGTGAGATGCTGGTGGCTGCATTTAAGCTTAAGACTTATAATCCTCAGCCATATTAGTGCAGCTGCATAATATTATTCTGGCAAAATTACCTTCTGTAAGTTGGGATCGTCGGTAATAAGCTCATTGTAAACCTGACGGCTAATTTCATCGCCATGGGTGTAGTTGGCATGAAAGTAGTGTTTAGGTCAACCCCCATCAATGAATGAATGAATGAATGAATTAGCTTTCATTTCTACTCTAGGGCAAGCCCTCTAAGGACATGCAGATATACAATTTAGAAACAAAGAGAGATTCCAATGTACTCTTATAAACTAGTAACAACATAAAGTAACGAAAAGTAAACTAAGCAAAAGGAAAAAGAAAGTACAAATAACAAAATATAAAATAAACAAAAGAAAATTATGCAACGTAAGAAAAAATAACAGTATTAAAATAATATAGTAGGCGAGCAGAAATTAAATGCACGGAGCACAAAATAAATTGAAGATGAAAATAAGCATGTATGTATGTAGACGCGAATAATCACTGAAGCTAAGATAAGACTAGGTTAGACTAGGGGCTGGAGTGCCCCCCCTGTTCCCGTAAAAAGTGAAGAAGGCCACTCTTAAAAGAGCACATAGACTCAGCGCCTCGGATAGCGATGGGGATTCTAGAGCGAAGGTACCGCTGTGGCGAAGGATCGCTGAAAAGTGAAGGTACGACAGGTGGGGACAGCAAGGTTCAGCGGGGATGTTCTGGATGTCGCTCTTGGCCTGGGACAGAGCGAGAGCTTGGAGGCTAAATAGAGAGGTACACCAGTGTGGAGGACCGAGAAGATTAAGCAGCCGAGGAGATAGGCTCTCCTATTATCCGCATGCAGCCAACCGAATTGGGAATAAAAGATAGAAACGTGATCGTCCTACCGGAGGTCAAAGATGAAGCGCACGCAGGCATTCATCAGCCGCTTGAGTTTGAGGCAAAGCTGCCCAGTGAAGTCAGTCATGACTGCAGCGCAATAATCGAAGATTGGGAAGATCAGAGAGGTCACAAGGCGAATGCGCAGGGGACGCGAGAGGCAGTGTCTGTAGTACTTACGGCGCCATAGAATGCTATTCACACGCTGAGACATGGACTTGACCTGCTCGTTCCAGCTGAGCGTGCTGGTGGTCAGGCCTAGATTGACCACCTGATCGGTGATTTCAATGGGAGTGCCGTTAAGTTCAAGGTCGATAACGTTGTTCGCACGAATATTATTGACATAACGAGCACTACCCAAGAGAATGGCCTTTGTTTTCTTAGCATTCAAGATCAGACGATTAATAAGAGAGAACATGAGAAAAAGGATGATTCTCCCACATTCTTGCCCTGCATTGGAGAGATGTTCTGCTGAACTCGCGTGGATTTATTTATTGCGAGTGAGACCTGTCGCTTGGCCTGTTTGGCTTTCGCTTTAACAGGGGATTTTCCCTCCGCTCCCACTGTGGTCGGCAGTTATGCGTTCGGATTCGATTGATTTTCGGGTTTTCCGAGGTAGAGTTTTATCTATTTGTTATCCATAACGGACTACAAGATTAGGGACTTATGTAAGATGTTGTGAATATTGGTCGAATTCTTAGATATCACAGAGTGATAGGGTTTTCCAAGTATTCGTATTGCGAATTTCGTTTCACAAAAATCTTGGACGTTTTGATGAGAGAACACTTCCAGTAACGGATACTTAAATATTTGATCATGAACAAAAACTATATTTATTCGCGTAATATGAACTTGTACACGTACGATGTTGAACGTTATACCTCAGTTTAATAATGTTCGTTTATAACGCATGATCTCAAATGAGTTTACAATATGAGCTGATGACACAAGCTTAATCACGACACAAGCCCAAGTGCGATACTGCATATCCCTGGCAAAAATATTTCTTGGCTTTTTCTATTCTACTTCTCTGCAAAAGCAATTTGTGAAAAAATATCAGAGATATTTGTTATTGTAAATCATATTAACAGAGAAATTGACGAGAAACTGCAGACAAAATTGTAGAGAAAATGCAGACAATATTGTAGAGAAAATAGAAAAAATATTTCTAAGCATTTTTTTCTGTAAAATCTATCTGCAAAAAATTGAAGAGAAACAAAAGACAAAACTATAGAACAAACTCAAACAAATTTTTCAAGAATTTGCAGAAAATACTGCTGAAAAATTTCTCGACAATGTCTCTACAAGACCTATCTACAAAAAAATTGAGAAAAAACTAAAGATACATTTTCAGAATATTAACAAGGAATAAACAAAGAAACTTTAGAATAATTTGAAGAGAAATTTCCCTGAATTTTTTCTGTAAAATCTATTTACATATATGAAATTGTTACTGGCAAGGAGATCTGTCTGTAACTCATTCTATATTATATATTATCTAGCTTTATTCACATAAAAGTAAAACCTATAAGTGCTTATTGAACATGGTGCTCAATTACGTATACTGTTTCAAATGTAGCATTTATTTGATTATTTATCTCATTGTAATTAAGTCTCACGCGATTTCACAATTACAATTTTTATTCACAATCAGTAATTATGAAAGCCTACAAACTCGAAGATCTTTTAACACTCTACACAGTTGCTTATATTTTTTTTTATCCTGACGTATTTCCAAACCACCCTGGAAGTATCGTCATGGCTCGTTTCGTTTTTTTGTTGTGGAACGATTGCCAATAGCTTTATGAAACCACATTGAACAAAAATACCAGCCTTACTGGTTACCAATATTTTTATAATTGTTGTAATTTCTGGGTTGGTAAAGACAAGTAATTTGTGAAATGCAAACGCGCATCTCGTGAGGATGATCAAAGTATAGATTTACGAAATATTTAATTATATTGCTATCCTCTTTGACTCTCCTTTTACATTGTACTTTTTAGAAAAAATGAAGCAGATCTAATGAACATTTTCACACAGTCACACATTCTCTCGGTACTCTCGAAATATAAGTTTTATCGTTCATTATCATTATAATATACGGCCTTAGCAAACTTTCGGGCATAATCGCGTATTCTTCCGACTTTATCGTGGCATACTTTTATATGGGTGACAGTCACATTTCTGGTTTGTATGTATGGCACTAAATCAATTATCAATTCCTTGTAAAATATAATTATTTTTGTGTCGTTCGTGAGATGAAAAATTGCAAATATTTGTTATGATTCCTATACAACCAGTCATTTCTATTACCGAACTGTTGTTTTTTGTAGAATGTCCATAGGTTTGAGAAGTGTAGTAACATCTATCATATATAATTTTTTTATGTTTTGCAATTCATTATAGGGTACGTTATACAAGCAGTTTCTTCGTCATTTAATACGTAATCTATTCCCGAACCAATTAGAATACAGTCATTCAATCTGTGATAGAACTTAACTGTATTGCCGAATATATGTTCGGAGAAGTCGATACTCCGATGGTTAAGCTGAAATCTATCGAAAAATAAAGATAGTTATTTGTAAAATAAGTATCTGCGCGATACCTGAACAGCAACATTCGTAGGACTATTTTTCAACAGTAATAAAATGTGATTTGCATTTTCAAATGGAGTGCCCATAATGGTCCCCTGTGGTTATAAACACTTTTGTGTATATGGAGTAAAAGATGCACATTGTGCGTCATACATTCTTTTCCAAAATAATCTTGAAAAAACACAACATACTTCAGTAGAGCTTTTTGCAGCATGTCCAATGTTATATAATCTTGAAACAGAAAATTAACAGCTGTAACAAGCAATGCAAGATGTTCCACATATTTTTCTGGAATGATTCCATATAGGCACGGTAGCGAATAAAACAAGAGCCAACATAACCATTCAGATGCTTTTCAATTACACCTTTCATCTAATGATCTTGGTATGCGAGAAATATACTTCGGTGGCTTTATTGACATAAGTCGATTATTAATGATCGATTTTGTCTGTGGGTTTCCTACGTAAAAACTTTTACCTGGAGAACTTAATAAGATTTCTGTATGTTGCTTTACAACACCTAAACAAATTGAATGCATGGAATCAGGAACATTACTCTCTACAAGATCGAAATATTGTAAATTCATTAATGAAGAGGGACCTTTCACACTTATGATATCAATAACTCCTCGAGCATGTACAAAAATCATATTAGCTTTTATAGATCGTCTGTAAGTAGTGGAGGGATGGTGGTCGAAACAGGATATACATTTGTGAGTACCAATTCTCTTCATTGGATGTTCACAGAATGTACAGCCATAGAAGCCATTGAACTGTTTCATATTCAACATTGTGCATTGTGCGACGAAATCGACGCAACAACATAATGGAATAATCTTTTAATTATTTTGTCTTTTGCCGTTTTTCATTCTATTCCCGTACTCGACAAAACATTCGCTTCATCGACAAATGGTTTTAAAAAAACGTTCATATCAGGTTTTTGTTTATTTACCCATAAATCTACCAAAATCATATGTTTCGCGCGTTGTTTTATGTAATGATGTATTTACGCAGGATGCTGGCGAATTTTCAGCGCATCGCATTTCTGTTTTCCTTCTTCGATTTCTTGTCGATTTTGGCACTTCAGAATAATTGAGATCTATGTATCTTTTGTATCTAGGCATTTTTATAAAATTAAAATACTTTTCCAAACACTTTCTGAAATAACAAATAATGAATCTCTATTGGCATCAACGAAAACACTCATACGTAATTGGCCTAAGCTTAGCACTAACAATGCGGGTGATAATATATCATGCTGCTTGTATATTTCTTGAGCAGATAATTTAAGTGGAAAAAGTTCCCATGTAAAAAATGTAGATTTTATATATCTAGCAATGGCTGTAAAAATTTGGTATTTCCAATACATCACAATACGACGAGTCTAAATGCAGGATCTTGAATAATTTGCGATATAATTGAGAGATCAAGAGAATAGTAACGCGTCTCATTCGAAACAAATTTAAATTCTTGATGTTCGCAATGTTCAATGGTCTATCTTCATCATCGAATAATATGATAGTACAAATCAACTCTTCTTGCAATATTCTATAGATACTAATAGATCGTCAATTAATTGTGACGTCTCCTCTGTCTTTAAATCTTGGGTTAGTTGGCGTTCTTTAATATTTGCTACAATGCGTTGCCTGTCGTTTTTTATTTTTTTTGAGCGCGTTCTCTGAAATAATTATTATATTTGTTAAACTTACCTTTATTCGTTGTTAACTTTTATTATAATGGTTTGAATACAAAATTTCATAAATTACTTAATTAAATTAAAAATTTCCAATTGGGTGGGTGACTTTGTAGCAAAGACTGGTATTATAACCTTTTTTTGCACAGCTGTATATGAATTACTTAAATCTTCCGTCCTTTTGCGCTCTCTAATATTTTCTGTTAACATATGGTACCATTATTCTTTTCCTCCTTCCTTGGCGGGAATGAAATTTCGTCACTAGAATCTCTATTCTACCGCCATCGTTGTGTTAATACATCAACTTGTTCTTCTCAATGTCTCATCATATTGTTTTTTGTAGTTTTCATAAAAATTATGAAGGTGAATATATTGTTCTTCATTCGAATTACTAAATCAGGTATATTATATGATGCAATTGAGTAATAAAGTGTTGTCAAATCATCATTGTTATACCGAATGCATCGATTGTATGAAGATGTTAATATCAACGTCTATTAGATGTTTTATAGATGTTGATATTAACATCCAAATAGCATCGAAATTCAAACATTTTAACATTGATGTAGACGTCTTCATTTCGACCGTCAAAAAGATATCTGTTCACGACGCATTGGAGATTCGTATGAGTCGTGCGTGTGAATCGACAATTCGCCGGAACCACTCCGCGAGAACGCGAGGCAATTGTACGGCCCTGGCAGCGATGCGACAGATGAGTTCTTCGCGCGAGGAAGCGCAACGGAGCGAGTGCGGAGATAGAGTGAGAAGGAGCACGGAAGCGAGAGTGCAAGAGAGAGAAAGAGAGAAACGCGCACGTTGCGGCTGTGCGACGCTTGAGTGCAGAATGCGGAATAAGCGTGCGAACTGGTGAAATAACTATCATTGTTGTTTTAAAGGCAAATTCACATTTGTTAGATTTATTAACACTAATAATCAACCCGTTGATCGGGCCTTGCACTAAGACCGCTGTACTTGCTTGTAGTCACCGCTTATCGCACAACGTCTCGTTGGCGGAACGATACGCGCGTCGCGCGGGCGATAGCAATCAGTTGATTTTCGCTTGCTTGAAAAGCGGTAATTATCTCTTGCACCACTGAATGCACTGGGTACGTTAAGATCGAGGCGCCCGTGGCCTATTTTGCACTTCCGTAACTTTACTTATTTCAGACTAGAAAAACTATGCTTTGCTTTTGGCTTCTCACTCGGAGCTCCCGCTAGATTCTGGTGCGAACCGCGCGGATTTGGCCCGTTTCACGGCAGTGTTGATAAACAAACCTTTAAAAGTTTGAAAATCTATTTTCAAGTTTTATTAAACTCGAATCTTTTCATGCGTGCTCAATTACCTTGTTTTTTTGCATAATAATTTACACGATCTCCGGCATGTCTAAACCAGTCTTTTATGGTCTTTGTGACGATACGCAACCGAATTGCGCGACTTTCGCGCGCAACTCAAAGCCCGCACTAGCGCTCGCTGACTCGCGAGCGACTCGAAGCGCTCGCGCGCATCACTCCCCACTCGGCGAGCCCCACTAGTGACTATCGCCCGCGTCGCGCGACCCGCCGACCTACAACCAAGTAGGTATAAGTATACCGGCGCGACCGAGCGGTAGTCACCACTCCTGGCCCAGGAGATTGCTATTTTTGCATTATCACAGAAATGAGTAAAAATCGACAAACCTTAAGGTCGTCATCTTACCCCCCTCTCCTCTACATATATATATTGATATACATAAATGTATAATTGGTATAATAAAATGTAATAACATTTATTATTATTTTCAAATATGCATATGAAAGGACGAAAGATAGTCCACGACAAGAGTTAATAATGAATAATACTAATAAATATTATTACTTTGCATTATAAATACTATAAGTATTAAACATTGTATTATTTCGTATTTGAAATCAATAATTTTTAAATTTATCCAAAATTTTATGAAGAAAATTATTTATATCGTATTCATTTTTTTATTTTAGTATTAAAAATGCTACGAAAATATAAATTACATTAAGGAGTTTGTTCACTTTTTTCGAGGAGCGTGCGGTAAGGAAAGCAACTCCTCAATTTTAGTATAGAAAAGAATGGGATAGAAAGAACCACTACCAACCTAATATTTTTGAAATTAAGTTTATAATAATAACAACATATTTTACTAAAAATACTTGATTTTTAGAGTACATAGTAATTATTTTTTGGTATTAGAAGGCTCAACAATAACGGTTGATATGATTGCGTAACATATGTATAACTTGTAATTTAGAATATAAAATTATGGTGATATAGTAACATCACCATTTCTGAACAGTTGGTCGAATCAAACTTTGACATAATATAGTTGCTGCTAGTCGAAAATTAGAATTGACATATGTCATATAATGATGTCAATGCCTAGACGATGGAAAGGGAAAAAAAATAAAATTAAATAAAAATATATTAAATATCATAAGAGAAATCGAGAGAAAGAAAGATAGAGAGAGAGAGAGAGAGAGAGAGAGAAGGGAGAGAGGAAGACAAACACACAGACAGATAGATAAATAGATATAGAATAGATTAACAGTATGACAGTTGATTGAAAATCGCACGTATTAGTAAAACAAAGCGACGTTGTCACATCTCATTAAAATCCAACACTTTTGATAAAGGACAGGAATAGTTTCTTGATTTATTATCGTTTGTCACACAGAAATCGTGCAGTGAATGTTAATTGTATTTTTTATCAACTATTTGTTGATATATGTAGTTTATAATGAAAAACTTTTATTCAGATTGTAGCATTATTTACGTAGTTATAATTACCATCGCTATATATCTGCCTTACTCTTACTCATAAGAATATATGTAAAAATCACGATCTTTAGCTTTAAATTTCTTACAAACTATGTAGACAAATTCAGCAAAATTTTAACTATGAATGTGTTATGTTGCAAAGAATGTAATATTGAATTTTTATTCAATTTAAAGCATTTTCATAAAGGTGAATAAATTCCTTTTAAAAATATAAATGTTTCATGGCACATTTTCTTTTTTAATAGCGTAAAACAATATATTCCGAGGCTAATATTGAAAAATTAAAATCATTAGCTGTCGAATTAAAATTATATCGCCGACATAAAAGCAATTCCGTATTTTTATTATGATTCGTCACATAATTTTAATTAATTATTAAAACTCGTGATTTTTTTCAGAAATTATTTTTGAAAACTTTTGTAATATAGAAATTTTTTGTGCTATTAAAAGATAAAATAACACTATAATATTGCATTTATAATAAGTGATCACAAAACAATTGATATTTTTGAATTCTATACTAATTATTTTATATCAATTACCTTTCAAAATTTTAATATCTTTTAAATAATAATTTACAAGGATTTTCTTTTTTAAAAAAATTTTCGCATGATGACTGAAAATACATATTCGCGTCTATTCTATGAATGTTATGACAGAGAACTGTCAAACTGCTGTCACATATTCGGTGTTTTATAAGGACTTTACATTATAAACGGCACGTAAATCTGCTTAACTGTATTCGTTTAAATTAAAAAGGTTCTATTTGGAACATGGTCTGATTTAGTCCACTTTCCCCTATAGCATAATTTAATGTTTACATAATCTATGTTTCCAAAACTAGATTTTATTATGACATTATAATTCGTGATTATTGTATATTCATTATAATCCTAAACGAGAATCTTATTTTACATAACTTATTTTAAATAAATACTCTTGTAAAAAAATGTGATTCTGACTTATGACGTCATAATTCACTACAGCTGCAGTAACGAATCCTTAAAATATAAAGAATAATGTTCATATCGTCATCCGGATCACAAAACCAGATCATTAGGGATTACTCCTTTTTATATATATAAATATAAAATTTAATGGATTTAAGGGACTAGCAGCTAAATTAAAATATCCTGTGTTAAAGTCTTTTATAAAAAAAGTAATTGTATAACATTCATATCAGAAAATACATGTTAATTTCAAAACATTATGCGTAAGGTAAAATTAGTTTTTCGATCAATTTAGCCAATGGATATATTTATATATTGCCGCTTTAAAAGTTATAGCATACATTTTCTTGTATCTCACGAAAAGTGTCTCAGTAAAAATAGTTGTAGTTTAAAAAAATACATTTTAAAGAAGAAAGATAGAGCTTTCTTTTAGTTTCATCTCTATATTTTGTTTCTAAATTACATGAAATTGAAAATTTTTTCAATATTTTTGTTACTTTTAAGTGCTGTAATTTGAAAAATTATCGAACAAAATTAATAAAAAAATTATTTTAAAGTAGTTTTTCTAAGCTTAAAATGCTTTTTTTTTAATAATACGGTTTCTCGCAATGACTAAATACTTATTGTGTAAAAACTCATTTTTTATAAAATGTTTTTTAATTGTGAATACTTTTACCTTTAAAGAAGTTTTTGAAAAAAAAGAGAAAAAAGTTTATTATGTGCTTGATTTACATTTTTTTTTCAAAAATTTATAAAGACTTTTTCAATACTTAACTTTTTGTGAAATGTGAGAAAATTTCAGGACTGTTGAAACTTTCAAGCAATAGTGTATATGTTATACATTGCCGAATTCAATGAAATATATTTTGCAATGTACAACCTTTATTAATATTGCATATACATTCTACATATCCTGTCTAATCAAGTAAAAAAACGTTTCCTACACATTAAACACATTTTTCTATACATGTACACAGTGGTCTGAATTTTAATGTCACAAAACGTGTAGGGAATCAATAAATAGAAAAATTACTTTACAGATTTGCTTGCTTTCACTTCATTTTGGAGAAAATTGCAAAAACTGAAAAACAAAGAAATTTTTCATTTCTTTACTTATTGTTATTTAGTTATTCATGTTAGTGCTGAGGAAAAATTAAATTGAAATATTTATTTAGAGGATATTTCTATAAAAAATACTATTAAAAAAATGTGTGCAATGAATATTACAAAAAGAACAAATAGTATAATGGAATCCTAATATCATGTTTTATTGCTCTCGTGAAAATAAAGTGTAAAGCGTAAATTGGAACATCGAAACGTAAAAAAGCATATGGAAAGAATGCTGAAAACATAATCGAATACTCTTTATAAAGTGTAGGTTAAAACAATGGAGCATAAGATGCTTTAAGAAATTTTCTATTTTCGCCAGGGTTGTTAAATGCAATTTTCGTATTACTTTAACAAGTTTGGAATTTTCTTTCCAGAATTGAAGTATTAATATATGTTTATAATATGAATTTTATCCTGAAAACAAAATTTTTTATTCAGATCTTTATCATTTCTTAAATCAATATAACATCTAGAGCTATCAAATCGTGACACCGTAACATTTGCTTAATATAAAATTAATTTCATGATAATTTATCTGCATCAAAAATGTAGTTGGATGAAGCTACATTTACAAGAGAAATTACCCTAAGGAATTGTCAAATATAGATTCAGTGTAAATAAATAAATAAATAGTAAAGAATGAAAAAATTTTTTGTCTTTTTTTGTAATTTTCTTCAAAACAAAGCAAAAAAGAGCAATCTCTAAAGGATTTTTCTTAATTTATCAATTCCTCATACGCTCCCGAAGTTTTAACATTTAAATTTGGGACACCTTATACAATAAAATAATAACTTTCTTAAATTAGCATCTAAAGGGAAAGAATGTTTGTCGTTATGACGACAGAAGTGGAGCTCTTGACTATAAATGTTAAGTAACTTTCGTAAGCTCTCAGCTTCTTTGGAA
>QKQZ01006437.1:0-10698 GCA_003595255.1 Solenopsis fugax | reverse complement strand
GTTCGTTGTAGTGAAGAGATCTTGCAATAGATGACGCTAAAGTCGAAAAACAAGGACAGATGAATGCATTTGACAAAGAGCGCTAGCCTGTTCCCCTTACTCTTTGCCTCGCTCGCGGCCCATAGTCGTTAGATTTCACGTCGAAGAAAAATCTATAATAATCTGCAGTACCGACGTCGAGTGAGTTCCACCGTCAATCCAGCATCACCTTAAGTACATTATTGTTCTATTCGTTGCAAAGGTGAGAGAAAGGTGCAATAATTGAGTTATTTAATACGAATATCTAATTTAATTATTTAATACAATAATCTAAAGCTATCTAATACATTTATCTGTGAAATTCGTCGCGTAACTAATAGGTTATTGAATATGAATATGTTGCAGGCTGCGTTCCGAAATTCACTGCCAGTACTGAAAATCTACAGTAGAGGAGAAGAAGGTAATGTGACATCCATTTTCATTTTATTGAATAATTTTGTTAATAATCAATATTTTATATTGAAACTAGAACAATTCTATTCGTCAAAATGTTGTTTAACAGATTCTAAATTTAAAGTAATGAAATATTTATTACTTAGGGTGTGATTTATAAAAATGTGACGCACTGCATAATCGATAGATGAAAAAAAGTGGTGGTAATATGGCTAGTCCAAAAATAATTTTTAAAAAATCGGTTTAGTTTAGAAAAACACAGTATTTTGTTAAAAAATTATATATTTTTAATTTTCCATCGTTTAGAATTTTCCTGATTTAAAATTTTCCTGCGTTCAAAGACTTTAGAAATATCATTTAATCCCTGTTTAACATTAAACAACAAACATAAAATGATATCTCTAATGTTTTTAAACATCGCCCTTTAGAGTAACAATCGATTTACCGAAGAAATATTTTGATATGAAAATTTTGTTTGAAAAACCATATTAATAAAATCCCATGTTAGTGTTTAACATTGCATAACTCGAAGTGTGTATAGCCGAATACAAAGTTAAATAACAAAAAAACACTCGAGTGTACATATATTCGTGTGATAATACGCTCAAGTTTAAAAACTATGAGAAAGTATGTGTAATTAAATGCTAAAATATACCTTGAAAAAGTTTAGAAGTGCTCAAAAGTAAAAATGCCTTATAACAATTGTTAGCTATTGTGTATTGGTATATTAGCGCCATTGAAAAACGGCGGGCTACTAATTGAAGAATTCCATAAACAACTGTTAGAATTCGTCATCTGATAACGGAGATAATGGGGGTAGCCATAATGTCTACAGTAGCCATAATACCCTCTTCTCCTCTATACGTAACGTGAACTATAGATTTTCAGTACTAACAGTGTATATTAGAACGTAGCCGCAGTACACATAAGTACGCACAGAAATCTGTGTTCAACATAGACGTGCGAATGCAAATTTTTTACTTAATTTTGTTTTCTTTTTCTTTTTTCAATACCTTTTTTTCATTTTTCATTTTGTTTTTCATTTCGTTTTTCAATAACAATTCAGCTAATTTGGTTTTTGCCGAAGATTCTCTAATTTGCAGTTGATTAATGCTTCGAAGATGATCTTCTTTAAGAGCAGCAATAGTCTTTTCATGCTTCAACTTTACTTTTGCCAATTCAGCTTCTTGTTTCATTATATTTTTCAGTCTTTCTACTTTTAGGTCATCTTCTAAATCTACAGACAATTTTCGTTTTTTAATATTCCCTTTTTTTCTTCCCTTTTCCTTTAATTTTTTCTCTTTTTTTTTCTTTATTGAAACTTCTGTAAAAAAAGATCAAAATTAAACTTAAAAATTTAGTACATTATTTTTTTTGCAGAAATAGAATTTAAATTTTATTAGTTTGTAAGTACCAGAAGTATTAGACGATGTATCAGTTTCCTGTGACTTATTACTTTCAATTTCTACAGTTTTATTCTGTGTTTCACCATTTTCTTCTTCTGATGTAATATTATTGTCAGAAAGACTCTCAGAATCTAGACATTAGTTGTTGTACAAATATAATTATATTTATTATAATAATTAGATACGATTAGATACAGACATAGTAATTAGATATAAGTAATTATTTGTCAAGCACGGAAAAAAAAGATTAGCTGCAACAGTTAAAAATTGTGCTGGCCCAGCAAATCTACAGCCGTAATATACAGACAGCCAATCTGCTATGTTACAGTAACCAATCTTAGAGCTGCATAAAATTAATGATTGCAACAAATAAAATAGGATACCATAGCATGACAGATTTGTTGGTATAGCAAAGAAAACATTCTACTTAATTCAATCCATATAGCTGTAGCAAAGTATATTTGTCACAATAACACATATTTTTGCCAATTTACTAAATGAAATTTGGTATATTAATAATCTTTATTACAGCAAAAGATTAGTTATTTTAACAAAACTGAGTTAACTTTATAAACATGCTGATAAATGCTATCAGATATAATTTCTTTGCTGAACCAATAAATCTACTTAGTTATAAATACAAAATTTATGTAGCAAATTATAGCTTTGCTGACGCAAAAAATCCATTTTTTTCCGTGATAAGTTTGTACCCATAATATTTTCATAATATAAAATTAAATAAAAAATTACCTTCCTTCTCATTCTCATCCGTATTTGAAGTGAATATAACTGACGCTGTGGTCATTAAAGCCGGTGTAATTGAAGGAGTGTCTGGATCTATTTCTGATTGCTTTAGTTTTGCTGCTTCTCCAATAAGAGAATTTACTTGTTTTTCTGTTGTTAAAATATCTTTTTGAATTGGTTTTAAGTTCCCCCATAATTTTTTCAACTGTTGTACGCTTCCCTATAATAAAGTTAAAACATTACGTCTCAGACAACGTTTCATTCCACACTGTTTCTTTTTCACGTAGTGTTACTCTTTTTACTTTTAATAACATATTTTACTAGAATTTGCAAAAATAAATTTTTTCTACCGGCATATAATATGTTTACTTTTGTTTAGCATTTTAGTTTTACACAATATACAATTTTTTTTAGTAAATGAGTTTGAGTTTACTGGTTTATTGAAGGAAATCAAAATCTTGATCACAAACACAGCCTCATAACTTTTCAATTTTTTTTTTTTAATTGGTTTCGCAATCCAAACCATCGTTGTAAATTATGTAATAGACAATACTGTATTGCAGATTTTAAACGTCATAGATAAACAAAAGAGTTTATAATGGATGTGTGCCATTTAACGTTCGCACCGTATTTATGTTGCAAAAATGTATGCTGTATATTTAGTGAAAAATTAACAACAGTTGAGCATGTTGTATTTATATTTAACTTAAATAATATTAAATGTATCAGTGTTCTAGTTTTAAAGAAACGCATGGAAAAATCTAGCAATTTTATTGGTTCCCTAACAGCACAAATCTCCCAGGGACGCCCATGGGACGCCCTTGGGACATCCCAAGGACGTCCGTACGTCCTAAGAACGTCCCTGAGACATCCTCTGGATGAAGTGTGCTGTCAGGGTTGTTCTACAAGAAAGATTCCGGAACTTCCCGAATGCAAACAAAGACGGTCTCAAGCACGAACTTTATGAAGATAATCGGATCTCTGATCGGACTGAACACAAAGTCATCTTATACAAGATGACTTTAAACAAGACGATCTAAAGCATTCTTTTTGAAGATCATCCTATTCTTTAACTATGAATGCATAACGTCTTAAGACAATCTTCATAAAATAAAGCTGTCTTCAATAAGCTCATCTTAAGCACAATCTTTTGATCGAACTATGAATCGTCCTAAGATCGACAACAATCGTTATCTCAAATGTAATTGAATCGAGGACGAAAGCGTGAAGATCTTCACGATCCGATTATATATTTGAGACAGCGATCGTTGATCCGATTAGTCTAGGGAAATTTAGAATGCCTAGGTTGAGTGCCATTGTTCAGTCCGATCAGAGATCCGATTAGTTATAAACATACATTGATACTTGTTAGCATTATTATTATATATCGTTGATTATCAATTGGATATTGTGTATTATTTTCGTGCAATTTAAAATTATGTTTCAAAACAGAAAATTAATATGCAATTTGATGAATTTGTTTATATAATTTATTTATATAATTTTATTTATATCTATTATATTTAATTTATATCTATTCCATTATTAAAAAATATTAGATATATTCAAATTTTATCTTTAATTTCTGATTTATTAACAAATTTCTCTATTAAAAAATTCGTTATTTTGTGGCCCTTCTGAATAATTCAACTTTTTTGTAAAAATCAATCTGCACTTTTTTTCTTAAATACTTACTTTCTTTGAAGTGACAAAGAATTTTTTATTTTACTTTAGAAGAATTTTTTCTTTTTTATAAAAAGATTACAAGTATTTAAAGAAATTCCACACAGTTATTTCCTTCATTTCTAATCAATTTATTAAAAATAAAATGTTCAATAATTATTTATCAAAATAATTACAAAATCTTCAATTATAAAATATTGACAGATATTTCATAAATTTTTTTAAATACTTTAAGGTAAGGAAAGTAGCGTCAGACATGATAGATTCAAACATACAATAATAATTCCCGGGAAAAAAAATTTCATATATAATTATATATAATTACATATAATTATATACCAAATATGTCCATACATATATGTTAAAATATATATCCCTTATAACAAAAAACATCATAGTGACATCACAATAGGCTCACAAGGTCACAGGTAAATTGTGATGTCACTGTGAGGTCATCAGAAGATAACCATGATATTACTATTACCTTACTCTGTGATATCAAATTTATATCACAGCCATGTCGCAGTGAGATGCAACTTTTATCACATTCGCAATGCTACTGTGACTTTACTATAATATGATATTATAATCATATAAATTGTATATCATATCTACATATCACGATGTTAGTAAGTAATTTGCAAGAATAATTAAAATCGAAAATCGTTTTTCGTGATTTATTTTTAATGACATTCACTTTATATATTTATTCATGTTCCTTTAATACAGAAAGAGAGAGAATACAGAGATATCAAAAATATAATTTCGAAGAAATGCTATATTTAAATCTTTATTGTTGTAAAGTTTATTGTTGTATAATATATGGTTTAAAAATATTTAAATTAATATTTTTATTTTTAATTTAATGAACTAAAATATACTGGTATTGACTTATCCGACTCATCATGCAATTGCTTTTCAATAATTGATCGACTATTACACAAAGCTTAAGTGTATATCGAAACACGAGTTTTTTCATTGGCTACCGTTTCTTGCCGTGTGGTAAGCCTTATTTAAGTTTTATGATACGTTTTAAAATTTTCACACATAGATTGAAAAGTAGAAAGACTTATTAGCGTTACACATGCTCAATCATTATTTTCGTAATACCAATCATCTGTGATGTATTTTGATCTAATATGAATATGTGTACCAATGTTTTTGATTTAGACTGTGGAAGTGATAACTATAAGCAAAATTGTTTACTTATAGTCTGAAGACAATGTTGATGTTTGTTTTTATTAATGCATAAAAATTGTCTCAAGTCTTAAGTCATAAACAAAATCGCTTTTTAACTTGAGACACAAAAATAGTTGTAATATATATTGTGCGAAGTTTACGTTACATAAAAGTATATTTTATAAATAAAAGTATGTAAACTGTACATTGAGTAACTGAATTTATTTAAAAAGAAAGAATTGTATTTCATATCACAATGATGTCATAGCGACATCACACCTGTGACAAAGCGAACGTTCGCATGTCACTATATGACATCACTGTGATATCATTGTGACATAATTACTTGTCACACAACAATGTCTATGAGATATCACAGTGATATTTTTTGCTATGGGGAATAATTATATATAATTATGTATAATTATATATGGACATATATAACCCGAGAAAAATTGGAGATATTCGATCGTTAATGTAATACATACAAATTGAAATAAGAACGCCTTCTACGGTCTAGTTAGATCTTAGTGCTTTTATAAATTTTACTTGTGTGATTTTTATATAAATTTTTCAAATTCAACCGACTGCGCGCCGAATTACTTTTCCGGTCATAACACAGCTATAAGTTGAACATGAACAGGTAATATCACATTTATTAAATTAGAAATAATTTAATAATTGGCGATGCTAATTTGCATCTTGATGTTAGACCCCTTTTCCCCCCTGAAAAAACTGTAAAGAATTTATTGCGAAAAATCATAGAATATTCATAGAATAGATGCGAATATGTATTTTCAGTCATAGTGCGAAAATTTTTTTAAAAAAGAAAAAAAATTTTGTAAATCATTATTTAAAAGATACAAAAATTTTGAGAGATAAAATTGATTTAAAATAATTAAAGAGTGTAGAATTCAAAAATATCAATCATTTTGTGATCACTTTTGCGGTTTAATATAAAATTTATTCCGAAGTTCGAAAGGACTCGTGTCTAAATCGGACTTTTACATCGAAATTGCAACCTGATCATAGCACTGGTGATCGGCTGACTAAATCTGGTCCTAAAAATGTTAAATTAATAAAATATTATAAGTCATCAGACTCGGAACAATTGTATTGATTTCAACTCTAATTATATACGTATAATAACAATATCATAACATGACCAGGAAACGTCTAATTATATAAACTGTCACTTTGTCTTTTTTAAATAAAATTTATATTTTTTACTATCAAATTGCTCGTTTTTATTCAATACTAATAAAAATACATTAAAATCTTTTAAAATTCTATTTAAAAGTCGATAAAAATGAAAGTGTCCGATTTGGATTAGGGGTTGGTCCGATTTTGAACCAGTAGTTCCAAATCGGATTGAAAAAAGCGTTTTTATATTTTCCATTATAGTTTAACACGAGTGAGAGATATGTAAAAATAATTTAAAGCAAAAATAAAGGGAATTAAATTATCTTTCCAACGGCACCTTCGTTTTTACGATTGGACTTTATTTGCGCCTTATAGAAAGCAAAAACTGCAAATAGGTCAGAATTACCTCACTCTTCCCTAATTATATATCTACATTTATATATAATTATTTATATTTATACATATATATAAACATATTTTATATATAATTATATATAAAATATTTTTCCCGGAAAACACCAAAATCGCATACAGAATTGAATAATTAAAAAAAAATTAAAACTATATGGCCCTTACAATGATCTTCTTATTTATATTTTCTACTTCATGCATTTGATGTTTTATGAATATAAGCTTATAAATATTTTTCATATTACACAGCATACACTCCCAAGTAAAACAACGAGTCACAATAATGTCAAAATGACATTAAAGTGAATCGAAATGATTGATCGAAAAGTGACTTTTAATGATCATTTTGCAGTCACTTTGACATCATTTTGACATCATGATGATTCCCTATTCTGATTGGGCTGAGAGAAAAAATTATAGTGGTGGCAACTATAAGGGAACAACCATACAAATTTTATTAATAGAATTATAATATACTTAATTATATATATTATAATTCTATTAACAAAATTTGTATGGTTGTCCCCTTATACAGTTGCCACCACTATAATTTTTTCTCTCAGTGTATAGAATCATAAATGAGTAATAAATTTATCATAAATTGAATTCCATCTTGATTTTTGATAAGAATAAGAGATTCGTCTGAACTAGATTTTTTGCAGTAATAATTTTTAATATAATAATATTTAAATTATATATACTAGTAAAAAACATATACGGAGTATAAGTACATATAAATTTTTTTTCATTATATAGTTTATTGTATAAACTGTATTGAAATGTTACGTTAAGAAATCTATTGATAGTGTATCGATAATGTATCGATTCATTAATATAAAATTTTATGTATTTTCTTATATATAATGTTCCATTAATACGCACTCAATGTCCCAGCAAGAAATAACCTATCGAATCGAAATAAGGTTATCAAACGTCAAGCTTTTCCCAAGGAAAAAGCTAGCAGATCGGAGTTAATTACCGCAAAAAAATTACCGCTAAATATATATTTTATATAATAAATAAATATAATACAATATTTTGCAATAATTTCTTTCATAACAAATACATAAAAATGGAATGCAATATCAACTCGCCCTGGTCTTCTTTACTCTTTTTCAGGGCGTCGCGTCCGTCGTGGACATCCGGCCCGGTTTTCAGCGTATCTACGCAGATCGAGTGTTAGCCAGACATTTGATAAGTCTACACCGAAATGATAGTTTGATGATTTTGATATTGAATCGATGTTGATTCGACATCGATTCCATTATTGTCTATCTGGGTATGTATTCTGTACACGCTTTTTGTTCTTAACGATAGTTATCGGTTGCACAAATATTTTACATGACAAAAAACTGCGCAACGACACCGACAACTATCGTTAAGAACATGTACAGAATACATGCTCTGGGGTTCAGAAAAGATATTAATTACTTACTGTTTTCTCTGCCATTGCGTGTTTGTTTTCCGCTAATATCTTGATTAAAACTTGAGATTTAAGTTCTGTTCGAGATATACGTAAGATATCTTGCACCGCTCAAATGATGATTAGTTTAATATATGTACAGATGTGGTAACTGATTTTCTATATTTCCTTTTAGCAGATTAAGTTTACGAAGTAGACTTCTCTATCAAGATGCCGAGATCGCAGCAGGTTGCAGAAACAGTCAGAAACAAACAGTGAGCTTAGCAGCACATAAATGAACGATGGTTACCAATGTTCTTTTGTTATAATGTTCAAGACAATGCCCCCAGATCTGTCTCATTGTCGTATCGGGAGGTGAATGATAGGGAAAGTAGCAGAGAGTAGGGAGCTGATTGGCACATGTGTTCAGACGGTTAAGCGCGTCTCGAGTAAACAGGAAATATATACTTCAGCAAAACGAGAAATGATAATTGAAAGGATAATTTTTACATTATTTCTTTTGTTAAAAGTTGTTGAGTTTGAAAATAACCGAAACACTTCACACGCTCAACTTGCTGATCATCTTTTTACTCTCTCTCCTATCTACTTCTCAATGAGGCATATCGCGAATACTGATATTGCGATAATTTTCATCTCGGATTCACGTTATTGTTTACTTTTGTCCGTAAAACTTGACATAACTCTAAAGCCAATTTTACAATTGCATAAACATGCTTAGAAAGTGATTGTAAGATGCAGTTGTAAGCTAAGCCCATTTTACAATTATGTAAATGTGATGGTTGTAAGTAGTTGTAAAGTGGTTGTAAGACGCAATTGTAAGCCGCTGTTACGATTGTAAAGTATGTTATAAGTTACAAGAGATGGTCGAACTTCATCTCCTATGCTTACAACAACGTTGGTTGTAAGAGCAAACTAATCAAAGTGTTTAGAAGACTGTCACATGTCGTTCATAGAACGTACCTTTACTTTATTGTAGATTAATCTTGTTGTACAAGATTTACTATTACTACTACTACTTCCAAAATCTTACAACCACGTTTATGCAATTGTAAAGTGGTTGTAAGACGCAGTTGTAAAAGCTGCTGTTACAATTGTAAAATACGTTGTAGGAAATGGTCGAACTTCATCTTCCACGCTTACAACAGCGTTGATTGTAAACGTAGAAGTTGAAGTTCGACCATCTCCTACAACGTATTTCATAATCGTAACAGCGGTTTACAATTGCGTCTTACAACCACGTTTACGCAATTGTAGAATGGAGTTTACGTTTGCAACATTTGAAACGTGCTACTAAAAAATCAAACGTGATGACGAGGAACAGTTATCCCGTCATCATTTATCATTAAAATTCATCGAGAAGGGAAGAGATATTTAATATAAATAATATATTAATGTAGTTTAAATAAATAAATTCCGCAAAAACGATAATATTTTACATGGCAAAAAAGCTACTAGGCAATGACAGCGAAACTATCGTTAAGAACAAAAAACGTGTGCAGAATACATTACCCTGGGAAGCCTGCGAAAAACGGTTCAATAAATTTAAGGATGTATATGTCACAAAGTATAGATTGTTCTATTATTATGTTTGAGTATGTGTAAAGTTTGAACATAATTCTCTTATTAGTTTAAATGTTTATAACACTTGATTGTTGCGGAAAATTTTCAAAAAAATTTCAATTTTTCACATTGTCATGTTCTGAAAAGATTATGCAAAACATCATATAAAATTTTTGATGTACGAGCCACTTAAAATCCGATTTCATCTGTAAGAGATTTTTAAAACATTTTATATTTAATATATATTCTTTACGTAGAATAATATTTAACATATAACAATCAAAAATGGAATTGAATGCATATCTTTTAATTGTAGAAAAGAACTAACGACTATTTTTATTGATCTATTTCTATTGATTAAATCTATTGATTAAAAATTTAATAATTTTTATTAAGGATGTGCCGGATATCCGGCAGTTATCCAGTATGGGGCCTATCCGGTTATCTTTTTACAATTCGGCCGGATAATCGGATAGTTAATCATTATCCGACTATCCGATCTATTTTGCCATTTTCTATAATCCGATGATAATTACATTCAAATAAGAATTGAAGATTGTGCAAACAAAACTTTATTAGCTCATTTACAAAATAATAATTCATAAAATATGCGCCTTTATCTAGATTAAACGATTAAATAGTAGATGCAAATTATCGTTTATGTTAATATTATAATTATTATAAATTATAATTAATAATTAAATCATTTTTGTAATA
>QKQZ01006430.1:0-14615 GCA_003595255.1 Solenopsis fugax | reverse complement strand
GTATAATTTATTTTCCTTAAACATAGTAAATAATACTTGATAAATTAAGTTATCGATAGCTACCGGCGTATATACCGCAGTTACCCTATACAAAGTTTCATTAAAATTAGAAATTCACACTTGGGAATGTTTCCATGTAAGTCGAGATGTTTTTAATATTAAATTAATATTTTGTTAACCGTTTCTTTACGTAACGTTGAATTAGAATATTAGATTAGAATTAATTAGAATATTTGATAATTTTTTTAACCTAAAAGAGAAAAAAATATAATTTGTTGTTTACTCTGGAATTAAACTCTTTTAGAGGCTCAAGCATGTTGATACAGAGAAACCAATGTGTCCTTTCTATTTAGTAACACAAGTCAATGCAAGTGTCGTTCAATCTTTGTTACTCATTAGGAAAGATAAAACGATGCTGTGTCAATTTGTATCACTAAATGGAAAGCATCCAATAATAAAATTCTGTGATTATAAGAGAAGTGCAATTGCATATGACACACTTAAAAAATTCTTGAAAAAAATAACCAAAATAATTCACGTAAAGTCATCTCTGATGTATGCATACTAATATTGAAAATACATTAACAGAAGATCAATAAAAATATATTCGGATGGGTCTAAACACTGAATTTTACAATCGCTACCAAGGATACCTGCAAGCACCTAGATTGACGTGCAATTTAATCTTATATACATTTTATCAGAATTTAACTACCCGAAAATTACAACGCACATGGTAGCTAAGAAGAAGCCGAACATTCGAAAACGCTGAAAAAAGTAGCTGAGATTATTCGAGCGCGGACGCGCGGCTTCATTACAGATCCTTTCTCGAGGCAGACTCTCAAAGCGGGGCCGAATTTCCGGGCCTAACACACGGATTCCACGAGTGCCGCTTCTCCTTAATCCGAGAACGATTATTTATGAACATAAGAGGCAACCTAACTGTCGCCTAAATAAGGTGTGGGTCGCGCATACCTGTACGAGTCCGTTATTAAATTATTATACGAGCGTAAGATTTACCGAGTCTTTCGTCATCGGGGGACCACCGGGCCCCATACCGATGATTTCTTCACGCTTCGTTGGATCCCGCTGACGTATCGAAATTAGAACGACTCTGAGAGTCGGGTACCGCACGGATTCTCGGGATTTTGTAATTCGCAATCTGATAAATAGACATCCAGGCGTAAGAGAGTGCATTTACAACAAATCACTTCGTTTCTTCTTCTTTCCGTATCTCTTCACTTCTCGTATGTTACGTATCTGATTCCCGGCATGAAACTGCTAACTGCTCTTCGAACTTTGATCTATCCTCTATCGATCTCTTCTGGCAGATTCAGCATCGATCTTGTAACTGTCTAAATCCTCTAATTATGTCACCCACATAAATGATTGCCATCGACGGGATTATTCCGAGTGCCGCGTAGAAAGCGGATCCGCGCCAAAGAGGATCCATACGGTTCGGATCGAGATATCGGGGTACCGTAATCCCGCGCTCGGCAGCGCTCCCCCAAATCCCCATAAAGTTCATAAATTTATCGCGCGGCGCGTCTCTGTCTTCCGCCGACTCGCCCCGCGCTTCTCACACCGCGTATACGCGTCCGCCCGCTTCTCTTCTCTCGTATAAGTCAAAAATTCAAATTATGTATTCTATTAGGTGCGAGCGGTGCCGCGCTCGCGCAGGCGGCTCTCGGAGCGGAGAAAGGGAGACGGGAGTGTGGTGAGCGGCGCGACGGACGGAGAGAAGGGCCCGCTCTCTTCTCCGTCGGAGAGGGTACAAAAGGAAGGGTCCGGTAGGTGCGCCGCGGACGCGGGGCGAAAGGTCCGGAAAAGAAATGAGAAAGAGTGTAATAAATTGGCGGTGAGATTATTCTCGACGTGCATTAAGACGTCAAGCGGCGCGACGGACGACCTGGAAAGTATTGCCCGACACTTTCCGCGCCCCTCCACCGGGCCTGTCCTCCCTCTCCGCGGGCATCTACGTCACCCCCACTATCTGGCGTAACAGGCCCCGCGGCTCCTAGGGTCCCAATCCGGCCCGGACCTTCTACGGCCCTGTGAGCGCGCAAGCACGAACAGCTAATCGACAGAACGTGCGAATCCTCTTGAATTCACTGGCGAGTCGCACCACGTGACTTTTCGACACTTGCCTAATCCTTTAATAGGTTTTCCTCTCCTCATTATCTCGTGTTATCTATCCTAATTTCGTGTACTCACTTCTAAGTAAAATTTTAGAGATGTATAAAATGATTCGAATAATTGAGCTGGATTAGAGCCATTTTTTTAAATAAAAAAAAGTGATATAGGAAAATCTTTCATTGTTTAGTTATGATCTAATATTCTGTTATTATATTCTTTGCAATGCACCGATACAACTGCACTTCTATTAATGTAGAAGAATTTAAAATAATCGACAAGTCAATATTTTAATATTTTAATATTTTAATATTTTAATATTTTAATTTTTTAATATTTTAATATTTTAAAATAATCGACAAGTCAATATTTTAATATTTTAATATTGACTTGTCGATTATTTTAAATTCTTCTACATTAATAGAAGTGCAGTTGTATCGGTGCATTGCAAAGAATATAATATCGCTAAATATTAAACATTTTATGTCATAAAATTATTTTATTTAATAGTATTCAAAAAGTATTCAAATCACCATGACATTTTAAACATTTTATAACATGTTTTTCTATGTTTTTCATAACTTTGTTAAGTCGATCACTAATTACATTAAAACAAATTGCAATTCTTAAATTATTTTCTAAAATAAATTTGTATAAATACATGTTATTTGTCACAAGCCTTAAAATTCTTCTGATTATATTATCTTAATATTTTCCTCAAAATAATGGGAAGAGACAGTTTACAATAGAAAAATGTATAAGAGTCTTCTTATTAAGTCGATTAAACAAAAATTTAATCGTATTTTGTAAGTACATTAGTGTTCGAAAGAATACCATATAATCACAGCATGGTAAATCATAACACAGTGAAAATTTTTCTCTGTACATTTTTTTATTTAATTAAAAAAAAACTATAATCGAGTTCAATTATTAAAATCATTCTGTGATACAATTATTGATATTTTAAGAGAAATTTTAAGACATTTGTCTCTGGTTACAAAGTGACCAACACAAATGTTTTATATAATCATATTTCGTTCATATTTACTTCATATGACATTAGAAAAGTATTTGTTACTATAATTGAATGTTAAAATAATTATGGTTAAGAGATCTATTTTTTAAGTAATTACTACTATAACATTAGTAATAGCAATGTGTTACATTGACAAAAGAAGTGGTTGCAATTATTATAATTTAAATATAGTACATCAAAAGTAATAATTTATTTTTTTGTTAGTGTAACATATTGTTATTATTGACATAATAACAGTAATAAACTAAAAATGTAGCTCCTAATCATAAGTTAGTAATTTTTAACATTCAATTATAGTCTCAAATGCTAAATACCTTTCTCTCTGTGTAATTCAAAACATATAAAATATTTCACTACAATCAGTTAAATGAAACTGTTAATGTAACGAATGCCTACTTTATTGGGGCATAATGTAGAAAAGAATAAATTCTTCGATAAGGAGCCGCGGCATTTAATCCGAACGAATCAGTTTTGCTGGATCTATTAAAAAAGGGCAGGAACGACGGGTTCCAATCTCGCCGGACGATCTCTGTGGGGGTAAAGTTAACGTTGGTGGTTGTGTTGGAGGGTGTTAACGAGTCACGATCGTCTCGGCCGAAGGGAGGCGGCTTTTGTACGGTCGTCCGCGCGCGGTTCCAGGTGTTGCTCACGTAATATATTACTTAACACTTCTCTAGAAGATGGCCACGGGGGGTCCGTGAGGCCTAATTCACCTAGACGCGTCATCCTTCCTCCGTATCAGACTGCCATCGATTCGGTGGGAGGAAAAAGAAAGGATTACCGGCCGTCAACCAATTTCGTTTTTATGGAAGCGATCGGAATTAACCGGCAAAAGTGATCAGTTAATATTATTCAGCGTGAGGCTAAAAATTAACGAGCAACATTACAAATACAAATGGAAAAGTAATCCCGTGTAATTAATGGAACCAAATTTGCACGATATTAAACTTGTTAACTCATTGAGACCGTATTTATTTATTTCTCGAATGTTGAAGCCAAAAAGCATTTATTTTCATCATTCATAAAACTGAAAAATGATAAATGTCAAATGTAAATTTCTTAGTGCACAGAGAAAAAATTGTAGTGATGGCAATTATAAGGGGACAACTATAAAAATTTTGTTAATATAATTATAATATATAGTTAAGTGAACTGTATTATAGTTATTGCAACTAAATTAATGGTTAAGAGAACTAATAAAAAATAGTTGTAGTATACTATATAATAAAGTAATTACAACTATTTTTTATTAGTTTTCTTAACCATAAACTTAGTTGCAATAACTATAATATAGTTCACTTAACTATATATTATAATTATATTAACAAAATTTGTATGGTTGTCCCCTTATAGTCGTCACCACTACAATTTTTTCTCTCAGTGTGTTTATTAAAAATATAAATAAAGAATATATATATTTTTTTTATTAATAGTTAGGAGAAGTGTGTGAAATCACCCATTTAAAACATTTGCAACACGAGACTATTAGGAAATATTCGCATTCCCATGTCGTTTTATTTGTTTCATTATGTTTCGAGCAGACTTCACTGTTTCAGTGAAACAGCATCTACCGAAGGTTGTTTCTTTACAGTAGACGAATATATCTTGTAAATGTGCTCAATTACATGCTTGTCAATAAATGTTGCTGTCTGATTTCGACATTCGGGAAATAAATATGTCACTCATGGGTTTAAAAATATCTATAGCTTCACATACGATATATTTAAAAAAATATATAAATGTCACAGTTTAATAAAACTTTCAATAAATAACAATTTTCAAAATGAAGTTTTAAAAATTATCCACTACCTCGCAGAGTCCGCAGTCTAAACGAGGTCGAGTCATTGTTTCCATATTTCAACATAAGTATATGGTATATCACAAATCAGACTCGTTATGTCGTCTCAATAGATTAAATGGCAACGAAACAAGATTACCAGATTACTTCCATTTGTGGCGAATACATTTCTGACGGAAATGTATTTTCAAATGTCCTTGTTTCGCAGAAGTACTGCAATACACCGTGTTGATGTGTCGATGCAAATGACGGTTTGCCGTCAAATTCGCGAGGTGCTCTCGCTCGGGTCTGTTCGCGGCTCGCTCTTACGACGGAGATGCGGCGTTTCCCATGAAAGTCGCCGGAGGGTGTTATTTAAAAGTTCGTGTTGTGCCGCGGCCGTAGCGGTGCGGCAGGAATCGCGCGGCTCGGAAACGAGCCGAACTCGAGGAATTTAGTGACCGGTCCCTGGTCTGACAACCAATCATCCCGCCGAGGGAACGGGGGCGAGAAGGAAGAGCGGGGCAGAGGGGGAGACAGGCCGGGGAACGTAATCTTACGTATCAATTAGCCCCACGGTCCGACGGCCTTACCCCCCGCGGGCCTTTGACCGCGTGCCGCACCGTCTTCGAGGTGTGAGAACCGAGACACAGAGCGTGCATTCGTTTTACAACGTCTTCATCGGACCGATATCTCCTCTTTCTCCCGAGGAAGGGAGGGAAGTGAAGGGGGAGGACACACCTGGAGGAAATGCACCCACGCCAGAAAGCCGATGAGTCATTGAGCCGCGACGGTGGTTGCGGTTCTTGGTAGCGGATTGGCCTCGATTGGAATTCGAAGTGTCGCGGCTCGTTTGATTATATATATACACACTGAGAGAAAAAATTATAGTGGTGGCAACTATAAGGGGACAACCATACAAATTTTGTTAATATAATTATAATATTATATACAGTTAAGTGAACCATAAACTTAGTTGCAATAACTATATTATAGTTATTACAACCATAAACTTAGTTGCAATACTATATTATAGTTATTGCAACTAAGTTTATGATTAAGAAAACTAATAAAAAATAGTTGTAATTGCTATATTATATAGCATACTACAATTATTTTTTATTAGTTCTCTTAACCATTAACTTGGTTGCAATAACTACAATATAGTTTACTTAACTATATATTATAATTAATATACTTAACTATATATTATAATATATTAACAAAATTTGTATGATTGTCCCCTTATAGTTGCCATTACTACAATTTTTTCTCTCAGTGCAGTTGGCGTAATTGCGCGGAAGGTTCAATCAATTTTCTATAAAAAAGTTAAATAGAAAAGTGGGAGTGGATTCTGAGATAAAAGTTAATTTAACGAATATAGATCTAATCAACAATCAGTAAGTACTTACACGAAAAGACCAATTTTACTAAAATATCTTAAAATTTAGCTTGATACAGATCTGAAAATAATTTTGTTGAATCCCCAAAATAATGTAAGTGTATCCTATATGGTCTAGTGACCGACATGGCTGTTTCTAAATAGTTACATAGTGAATTGAAATAATGCTGTTGTTATCAACTTGACTTGTTTCCACACTGAGAGAAATCGTTTGGTAGAATAGTGATCAAATGAATTTTATAGTTACTGGTAAAAACTTAGTTACATTTAACAGAACTTTTTGTAATTTGTTGTATGAAAATAATTATTTGGTTAAGGCTACAAATTGTTTGGTCAAAATATATTTAGTAATTGTTTGGTCACTATATATTTAGTAATTATCACTATAAAATTCATTTGATCACTATTCAACCAAACTTTGATTTTACTAAACATTTCTCTCAGTGCAACAGCTGGCTACTCAGTTTATGTGTATTCTGTTGATAGTGGGGTCAAAAGTAGAATTTTCTTGATTATGTTTCTCATGATCATAATGACAAGCAGCAGAGCAGTTAAGGGTAATACAACAAACTATTTTCAAACGTCCAAACGAAATGGAGAAGATCCAAAAAGGAAGAAAATCGATTTCGCACTTATTGAACTCATTGAAGCCAACAAAATCAGAGAGTGTCTTTCTCTCTTCAATAGAGCGTAAAACAAATAAACAGTATAAAACAAACTTTCCTTGTGGAAAGTTGTCATGGACGATAAAAATAGATACTTGTAACAACCTGAAACGCAAAAAATCATGAATAAATCTCGATAAAAGATTAATATCGGAGCAGAGCTCTTCAGAACGAAAGTTCTACTTTATATTTTTTGAGATATTAAGGACATTATTTATTAACTGTTGCAATCAAATAAAACAGTTACTGCGCACTTGTATCAACATCTATTAATTACTATCTATTACGCTTGTGGCAAGAATTGGAACGAAAGCACCCGAATACTAGTAAAGAAGAACATTCTGTGAAATTGCAACATGACAACGCCAGATCACACGTTGCTTCTAACACAAAAGATATAATGAGTCTTGGCTGAGATGTCCGAGTCTTGCAGCACCCGGTGTATTCAGATAGCCTTCGGATTACTATTTATTTTGATCAATGCAGCACACTTTGTTCCAATGATTTCCAATCATTGGATAAAATCCTAAAATGGCTTGATGACTTTATTGCGTCCAAATATATTTTTTCGAAATGTAATTCATAAGCTATCTTAAAGACGGCTTAAAGCTATAAATGAAAGTAATAGCGAATATTGTTTCATTAAAAAATTTGTTTTATTTCGTTTTTAAGTAAATATTGAATTTAGCTAAAAAGTTTCGATTATTCATTTCTATATTTAATATCCAGACTATTCAAGCTGGTTGTTATACCCGCAGAAAAGATTTCTGGATTTAATTGCTATTCTATGTTTACACTTCTATGTATAATATAAAATTGATATAAGTACAGAACAATCACAATTATTGTTGAGAGAAGAATGTTTTATTCTTAAATGACAAATTCTTTCAATAATAAAATAATCTTGGTGCTGTCCCATTAATTTTCTCAGGCAGGTTTTGATTAAACAATAGAAATTTGTAACAAATTCACAATATTTTAAATTTAATAATAGATTGATCCAACGTTTGAAGAATTTTTTTTTATTAAAATCGTTCACAAGAAAGAGCTCGCTTTGTGGATATCAAAAATATCTTATCCCGTAGCATATACAGACTCACAAGAACTCTCGTAGAGAAAGGTTGCTATAGGTTTTCCGTTAATTATAATGCATTGCATCTAATCCTTCTTACGAGAGAGCATTTGTCCGACTCCCTATCAATGGTGTCCCTGCAGTAGTTAATCATTGTGTTCTATAACATCGAGTAAATTTTTATTCTAAATGTAAGAATATATAAGCTGAAATTTATATGTGTATTATTCTCGTTTTACAATAATAAATCATACTTGATTTAAGAATAGTCAAGAATATTTTTAGTCTTATTGGAAATCCTCTTTGAGAGGAAATATTGTCAAACATTTTTTCAGCATTTATTCATGTTTTACATGAGTCTACATAATTATTTTGCTGGTCTAACGAAATTTGTTTCACATCTGGACCCAGCTAAATTTTTAGATACTTTAATAAAACTATTTTGTGTTATATTAATTTATTAAATAAAATATTAATGTAAAGCTTTATTAATTAAGCTTTCGGAACATTTACATCCATAAAAACGGAAGATTGCACTGAAGCACAATTGCAGAAATGAGATTTTGCATTTTGAATACAAACGATCTGATAAGTCAGATTTAATTGTCGTGGAACGCTCAACGGAACCTCGAGAGAGATGAATTTCTACGTCAGACGTAGTATCAATCCATCTAGTTAGCAAAATTTGCAACGGTACTCTATCTATCGTACAATCGCTACCTTGATGTTTCTATTAAATGCAGCTGCAATTTTCTTCCAACAATGGTGAATAACCCAATCCTTCGTTTCAATAGCGACTATGGATATATTCGCCATAACGGTGCCGGTTCTCGATAGAGGAAACATGCATGATTAGCGCTAATAAGCCGGTATTTGCCGTCTTATTAGCTATATAATATCTATCGGTCACGTAACACAGTATAGGGTGAGCGAAGGAAGTTCGTGACATAAAATGATCGGCGTCGAGTTGCCCGCGTGACAAGCGAACAGGTATATAACTGTTAACTCGTGGCCGACTGCCATTCGACTTACAGAAGAACCTGTTATTCCAGCCGTCAAGGTAAAGGCCTCCCAAACAATATTCGCTAGTCTAAATCTATGGATATGAGGATCTGGGAATTTTTCAGCAAGGATCTGACGTGCTGACAAGCGGAGGCCTCGTGAATTGAAAGGGAGTTCGAGCGATCCGGGGAACCCGAGAATCTGAATATCTAAATATCCCGAGCACTCTCGACGCCTAACTATCTAATAGCACGATGTCTAAGACTACAAGAGAGCTACCGAAAGGAGATAACCACTTCTCACAACAATCATCTCTTTGTTGAGAAAAACCAGGCTTTAAGTATGTGATTTGAGTAACGCGCCAAGTTTTTTTTTTTTTTTGTTGAAAGAGGTTAAACTGAGAGGACTTGTCTTTATTAATTTAGCGGATATTCATTTAGCATTGTGCATGTATGCAGCTGGCGAGCTCTCATTTATGAGTCTCGTCTATTATTCATCTACAGTAGCAGCGGCCGGCGCGGCTATTATCCACTAATTATATAAATGCGGCGCGTAACTAGCGCGTCGTCTAACTACGTAATTATAACTGCCACTACTATTTGAAGCAAAACTGTCCGCTGTTTCAGCGTGACGCGTGTTACGATTCGCGTTACGAACACTGAAGCTAGAAGATCGATCCTCAGATTGTCCCGCTTTGAGAATCCATACCATTTTGCTCTCTTTCGATCCAGCAAATTATTACCGTGCAGTAGCAATCATTTTGCATCGATCAGGATGATAACTCGGTGATAATCTTTGCGTCGCGTGGAATCGCCGGCCGGAAATTGCCGGCGGCCAGCCTCGTAGATTCTGCCGGAAGTCGTCTTGTAATTAGCGCGATCCGCAAGGGAGGGCTGGGGAGGGAGGGGGAGGGAAATTTAATCGGGATTTAGCATGCGAGAGATTTAAGGAGAAGGATCGAGGTAACTGCGAACAAATTAAGATTCAATATCGGGTGAGCTCTATATTCGTGAAAGGACGATAGATTGGCTGCGGGATTGATAAGGGTGCGCGCGTTATCGTGATACATCTTCATGCTTTCTTCGTGACGAGCATTGCACCGGCACGCGAGAAGCAAACCGACTAATAGAAGCGCGAAAATGAATGCAGGCTCATTTGTTATGAAATAAAACAGTTCAGTTTATCTAAAGGATCGATCAACTCTTCGAAAGTTTCAACACCCGAGATTATAACCGTCTTAAGACGTAAACGGATAGCCGAAGGTTTGAGGAACCGATGGGACGGAAAGTTGGATACGTGAGTGTCCAGAGTAAAACCGTGGAAAACCGTCAGGTTCGATGAAAAAAACGTAAAGACATGTATTCCAGACAAAAGTTATATGAATCCAGCGTCTACGAGACGCTTGTACTTGCGAATTGTACTTACAATTAGAAAAAATAACCTTCACTAATTACACAAATCAATCTAACTAAAAGCAGAAGATAATTCGATGAGTTGGGTCCGTTGAATATCCAAATCGTCAAATTTACAAAGTTCGCAGGAAGAGAGAGAGAGAGAGTTGTGAAGGGTCTACGCAAGTGGTTATTTCTTCATCTGTCACGAGAATTTTGAGCGAGGAACGCGTTCCGAAGGATTCTCCGCGCCACCGGTGAGGAGGAAGGATAGGAAAGGAAGAGACGGGATAGGGCGTGGTTACGGAGTGATTTAACGTCGAAGGTGCGTGTCTCTATCCAGCCGAGATTGCGAAGGAACGCGTTTCGCGCTGCTCCCACAACAGCAACAACAACAACAACAACAACAACAGCAACAGCAACAACGGCCGAACAACATCGGAGTGCCGACGCGCGTTTTGGAGCAGCAGCTTTACAGCCGTTTAGTGTTTTACGGCCGTTTTATGAACGCCGCATTGCCTTTTCGTACGGGGGATCCACCGGGATATCCTCACGAGCGAAGATTGGACATAAGAGGAGGAGGAAGAGGGGAAGAGAGACGAAAAGATAAAAAAAAAGAGAGCGGATGTAGTACGACGCGGATTTTCACTCGTAAAGGAGTTTCGGTGATTTATTGGAAATCGTTACCGCGCTCCTGTGGATTTGTCGCCTCTCCCGGAGAAGTATCTTGTGAACCACAACTTGTCGCTAAGAAACACCTGTGTTGCGCATGCAGAAATTGAATCTTTTTGCTGGCGTCTGCGTGTAGGGTATGTGATTAATTAATATTCCTGTTATATTTCCGTTACGCACAAATCTGACTATAGCCACTTAATTTTTCACAAGCAGATATGTATGCAAACTGCATGTCAGAATAAAAAGTTATATATGAAAAAATTTATAAAAAGTTCGAATTATTCATTTTTTTTACATTCAGATGAAAACTTCAGAATTTTACACACTCAGTAAATCAGATTTTTTTTGAGAGAAATGAAAAAAGCTCTACAGATGAGTTGTGGAATTTCTGTTGAATTTGAATTGAGATATTTGCTTCATCAAACTCGTGACATATATTCGTACGTTTCCATATTATAAAAATAAATTCTCAGTTTATCTCAGTTTTAAGGAAAAGTATGCGGAGGATACATATGGTTCTTTTAATTTACATATATAACTCGTAGAGGAGAAGGCGGTATTATAGGTATATTCATTTCCATTTTAATCAATAACTTTGTTAATAATCAATATATTATGCTGAAACTGAACGATTACATTCATCAAAATGTTTAATAAATTCTAGACGCAAAGTTATGAAATATTTATTATTTAGGACATAATTTATTTGAAAATGTGATGATACTGCATAATGGATCGAAGGGGAATAGAGGTGGTAACACCGCAAAAATAAATTTAAAAATTGGTTCTGTTTAAAAAAGATACAGTATTTTATTACATAGTTTTAACTATCCATGATTTA
The DNA here is from genome assembly GCA_003595255.1 of Solenopsis fugax. Lineage (NCBI taxonomy): Eukaryota > Metazoa > Arthropoda > Insecta > Hymenoptera > Formicidae > Solenopsis > Solenopsis fugax. The sequence continues at coordinate 2,621 of QKQZ01006430.1, read as the reverse complement.
GAATTTTCCTGCAATCAAAAACATTAGAGATATCATTTTATCCTTTTCTAGCATTAAACAAGGATAAAATAATATTTCTAATGTTTTCGAACGTAGCCCTCTAGAGTGACAATCCACTTATCGAAAAAATATTTCGATATGAAAATCCCGATAGTGCCCATATTACCAGCACACTCCTATACACATTAATATAACGCTATGCTATGAATAATTTTGCATAACTCGAAATGTGTATCGACGAATAAAAATTTAATCAGCAAAAAAAACTCTTGAGTGTACATATATTCGTGTGACAATACTCAAGTTTAAAAACAACGAGGAAGCATTTGTAATTAAATGTTAAAATGTACCTTTGAAAAGTTTCGAAGAGCTCAAAAGTAACAATGCCTTATAACAATTGTCAACTATTATGTATTGACATATTATCACCACTATACAACAGCAGACTGTACTAAATAAATGATTCCATAAGTAATTACTAGTAAATTCGTCACCTATTAAGAAAGATAAATATGGGTGTTTATTGCTCATAATACCTACACGGTCCATAATACCACCTTCTCCTCTCTTTGTTAGATTATACATAAATTATTATTTGGAGAAGAATTATTGTTAATATCTGAAGTGCATTCTAAAATATAATGATGTATATATAATTCTCACCATGTTATATTACATTATTCACATACTAAATGGTTTTATCATGTTGATGTTTAATACATAAACATTATTATAGTGAGAATTATATAAATAACCCATATTATTTCACACAGATATTTTTTAAAATGTAATGGTGTTTAAAGTGTAAATATAAGGGAAAGAGAGGAAAAAAAAAGATAGATAGAATAAAATAGAATAACTACTTATTATGTTCTTTGAAAGGATGTCTCTTCAAACCCTGAGCATATTGCATAACGAAATATAACAGTATTAAATCATACACGTACATAAAGTTTTAAAGTGATATGAAAAGCAATAAGAATAAAAGTAGAGGACGATAGAGACGAGAGAAAAAGATGATGAGGAATCGCTAATTATTTTGCGCTCTGGAACAAATTCCTCTTAAGTGCTGAGATAGTACACAAGAGATAAAAACATGTAATATAGTTTTCAAAAATTTACAAAATTGATTAAACGAGAGAAAAAAGGGGGGGGGGAGAGAAGAGGAGAAGAGAGAAAAAAATCGAAAAAGCAGTTTAAAATGAATTCAGTTCTCACGTTTCACAGTTATTTCCAAAATAATCGATTCAATTATCTAAACACCAAAGTAAAGTCGCACCTTTTGTAGCTCCCATGAAACCTTCGCAGACCCCAATCTCCTCGTATCATAAATTCGCGCACGTCCAATCGCAGCGCCGTCAAATCGCCCGGGCCGCTTCGTAAAGCCCGGGCCCCCAGAAAGCGACCGAGAATATTATTCGATCGACCGACCGGTACGTTTGACGCGCGAAGAGTTTCGCGCCTGGCCGGGCCCGAGCCCCGGCTTTAATTAAAAATTAATCGGCGCAAATTAATTTAAATGCAAAAAGTGGGGCCGGGGTCCCTTCGGAGGTGGAGTCGCCGTTTGTTGGGGGCGGGCCCACTGAGTTAGGCGATCGTTACGGTGCCTGGTACCGGACGATAATCGAAAAACCCCGAGACGATCCGAGACAAAAGGCTCGCTGCAAGAGTAGGAGAGAGAGAGAGAGAGAGAGAGAGGAGCAAAGAAGAAGGAGAACGAGAGAGAAAGGGAGATCGGACGGGATGGCCTCGGCCGATCGGCTAAACGTGAGCCTCGTCCGTGAGCAACCTTCCTTCCCTCGAACTGGTTCGGCTCCGATCGTTAATACCTCGTTATCGCTCGGGTCAGCCAGGATCGGCCCGTATTGATCACTTTTTGATCGCGAGGCGGATAAATGCGGCCGCGCCGCCGATCCGCTTCGCTGGTTCTTTCGCGGGGCTGTAATCTGTCAACTCGGCCGTTTTTAAACGGAAGAATTAAACAAGCAAATCGGCGTGTTTACTCGACCGAGTCCTCTGCTCGCCGGGTTTACCGACAAACGCCCTGTTATCGTTATCACTCAATGATATATGCAAATTGAATTTTGAGAGGATCTAACGTGTAATTACACGTCTAGTACGCGATACACTACGTTTTCTTTTGATCTTGTTAATTCTCGTCTCTGACGGTCGCTTCTTCATATTTATTACAAATAGGGTAAGGTTGCCAATATCGCACCGGCTCCTAAATCGCACCATCTCGCGTATAAATTTAACCACAGCACTTGTACACTCTTTGTGGGATTATTTGGGAACTACATAACATTATCATCATCCTTCATTGAACTCAACATGTTAAGAGTAATAGAAATTTTGTTATTAATATTTATAGAAAAATCGTAACTTTGCTGCTATTTTTCAACACATTCGTAGCTTGATTGTAAAAAAGATAAAATAAATCTANATATTATTAAAATTAGAATAACAAAGTTCAAATAACTTTGTGTTCTTATTTGTAAATTAAATAAATAAAGTTTTACAAAATGCTTTAGTCTCCTAAATCGCACCATGTCTTCGTTTCCTAAATCGCACTATTGCTTTGATCGTGGTTATACGTATAAAATCAAATATAATAATTCTAC